>JABFFG010000107.1:0-86721 GCA_013623685.1 Fusarium transvaalense
GGGGGGGGGGTTTCGTCTTGTGGCAGGTTGCCATACCTTCATGACTGCAGGGAAGAGATCTCGTTGGATCAGGTATGTCAACAGTGTTGTTTGGTATGCTCCAGCTGTTACCGCCAACAACACTTCGACTGCCTTGTATCGAACGTCCACTACACCAGGGTCAGCTGGGCTACTGCATTGTGCGATGCCGAGTCCTTACAGTCCTTGCTATTCCGTATTATAGCCTCCAAAGCACTGACAAACTCGGTAAAGACTGAATCAATATGGTCGAGTCCTGCGAGCAGAACCATGATGTCGGAACTTGGGTGAGGGTACCTCTTGGAGAGGAGGCATGATAGAAAGACACTGAGCGTCTGGCAAGTGTCAGGACCAATCCGTGTGTTGCAATCGGGTGGTATGTTACTCACGTCTAGGGCGTGTAGCTGCGCAAGGCTATGCGCGCCCTTGATCGTAGCTACGGCCCTCGCAAAGAGCTCCTGCGTGCGAACGTCGAGGGACAAGACATGGCTCGGACTCAAGTCGTTGAGGATACGTCTCAGGGCAGCACGATCGGGTCTGAGGAGGAAAAACTCGGTCCAGAAGCCGTCGGTCTTCTCTTCATCATCGTAGTCATCCTAATTCGGAACAAGGGCGGATCAGTCGAGGCGCGGGCGCATAGTTGGAGGTTTGCGGATATCTACCTTGAAGAGGGAAGCGAGTTTAGTTCATGATGGCGGTAATGAGCTCAACAGACGTGGCTTACCTTGAAGAGAGAGTCATACAATTGTATGATCTTCGGGGTAAAGACCTCGGGCTGAGGCTGGCGAGTGAGCGGTGACGCTTCCATAGGAGGGGAGCTGAAGGTTACGAGCTGCGATAGTGTTAGAGGAGGTCGAGTTGCGATAGAGAACTGGGCCATGTTCGCTTTTATCACGTGCACGCTGTAGGTTAGGAAGCTTGGAGTTGTGTTCTATTGAGGTCCCAAAACTGTGAACAATAGAGCAATTCAACACCGAAAGTAGTTATCACAATTTGAATTGTTCTTTGTTTTAATCAAAAAATGTCTGGTCTCTTTGAGACGATGGAATTGCGTCCCTGAGGAAAGGTCTCAGAATGAATTTCAGGGACAAGTGTTCATTACGAGACTGTGGCTTGCGTAATCGCTGTTTTACGAGGCACTTTAATTACGAACACCGCGTTACAAGAGTGTTGAATTAGGAATTGAGGTGGCATTTTACAGTGATTTCTTAAACTCAATCTCCTCAAAGTTTGCGGCGTGTGAATGAGAGGCTGATCTTAGTAGTCTTGTCTAGGGTGGCCAACACTTGTAGAAGTATGGCGTTTAAGTTGGAACAATATGTATGACATTCTGATCCAACGGTTTTGTTTCTACTATTCAGTTGTGGGCACTCTACGCATAGGAAATACAGCGGATTGCTAGCATAGTAGGTCACATGTTGAAATGGGAAGATAGTGTACTGCTCAATATGGACTAATCTGATCTCGAGCTACATATACCAGCTTACATGGAAAGACCGTTGCCCCAGAAGGGGTTTAATTCTGTTAGCACCACCAACTATATTGTCACAAGAGACTGGTCAGTTATATACGCGGCTTTGCTCTTGTTAGTTCTCATGTCAGCCCGTCAGAAAAACATAAAGCCACCGTCTCCAATGGATTACTCGCTTCATGACCACCAACATCGACCGCAGGGTGCCATATAGACCTGTCCAAAGATGTTTCTCGAGGAACAGTCGATCATGGCGTATTTGATCACTCTATCTTGCTTTAAACAAGGTTCCATTCTGCCTTGCAAGATATTGTCTTATCGTTCCTTCGGTAATCTGAAGCGACAGTTCTGCTTAGGCATGAAGACGTGTTACAAAAAACCTTATTTATCCAGGATATGTCATTTGACTCGACAGAGATGAAGATGTGCTTTGATTACAAGGCAACGATGTAAAAGCCCTCTCAATAGAGGCCAACGCCCACTGATGATGCATGTTGCACAACGGAACAATCTTGGCAATCGACTCATACTCAGTGACGGCAGACACGTCGTATATTGATAGATTCGGATAATGCACACGATAAATAAAGAAGCATGTCGTTTACAGTTGATGAGAAAAGCTGGTTTCACACAAGTTAGGCACTCGATGATAGTGAGAGCCTGCTCATTTGGTAGCATAATCGAGGAACAATCAGTGAAACTGCTGTTTACCACTTTCGTGAGCTTTGAGTTAGATACAGGCTTAATGAGAACGGTTAAAGGAGCTAGTATTCAAAGTATTGGGTGGCTGGATTAGGTACTAGTCACTGTAATGAGAGAAACACCAAATATATGAAAGAAATGGGTTGAGCAAAAAGTGATAACAACAACTTCATATTCAAAGACCGGGTATAGGAACTCGTAAATTGTAGCACGAAAGACATCGAACAGTAAGACTTTCCTCGAGTACTAAGTGTTAAGTAAATGCTCGAAGGTTCATGAAGGGTAACCGCAACATTCCTGGAATACGCACACGATAGCAGCGACAGCAGCTATGGGATTAATCATACCATACCGATACCAAGAATATACCAAAGATGCTGCCAGTGTAGTTTGAATCACCTGAAGTAGAATACGATCGAGTGCTTGTTTGAGCTCATGTCGTTGTAGCTTTTGTTCTTGAGTAACTGACCAAAACAGCAAACTTTAGGTATAATCTATGACCAGATTTTGGGTAATAACATAATTTTAGATCAGAATGAACTGAAATATTTGAAGAAACCATCAGATTACAAGCTCCTTATTTGGCATTAAGCAATTCGTGTACCCTCCTCGGTAGAAAGTCTCTTCGCCTTCTATCCTCGGTGGTATGGGTCAAATCACCTGTTCAAGATTCACGGCGTACAACAAACGTATGACAGCAGGGAAGAGATACGGCTTCTGGGGAAGTATACCTCGCGAGGTTTCCGGCAAAGTGCTCTCCCACCTCAGCGTCCGTTGAGATTCCTCTGTAGGGTGTTGTTACATGGCATCTGCAGAAAGTCCTCACGCAGTTGCGAAGTGTGTCAAGAATCTCGTCGACGTCCTGACCCTAGCTTCCTTTTTGACATCAGCTCAGGCTCAAGTTGCTCACAATGCTCTCAAATATTAGCATATCTCCTTCGACAGCAAGCCTAGCCCAAGGGATGCGGTCCAGACATGCTGTGCCTGTGAATTTAGCTTCCATATCTGAAACCTGTTGGTAGGGGAAACCCAATCAACCACCTACTCTTTGTGTTCCTCATAACATTCCACCTGTCCCATGTCCTTCTATCGTGGAGTGACCGAGCCCCAAGATATCAACAAACCACCGTCAGAGACCATTGCTAAAGACACAAACACCTAAACACTCTGAGGGTTCCAGTTGTCCACCGTCATTGGCTAGCAGGTAACAGCAAAGTTGATACCCTAAGCTTTAGGGTATAAAAATAAACAGCCTAAGAGTCTGGTCTAAACAACATAAACCGACTGACCAATTTCGACCCTTAAGCTTCCGGCGGCCAACTTTTCTGATACCCTGAGGCTTGGGCAAGTCCTGTGAACGAGAGCACCCTCAACTGTCCTCGCTCCTCTCGACTTCCAATAGCATCGCCGGTCTTCAACAAGAAGAACCAGCGTAATTGGTTTAGTGGTAAAATTCTCCGTTGCCATCCAGCAGACATCGGGGAGCCCTGGGTTCGATTCCCAGATTACGCAGTATCAGGCGCGTTCAAGCGTCATAATTCCTTTGCTTTTTGTGTCTCTTTTTGTCCCAGTTGTGTATCGTGAAGTGGTTGTGGTATTGTGGTGTTGGTAGCGACTCGCCGAGGCGGGAGACCGAAGAGGGCACTGTGGAGTGTTAGCAAATCGTCTCTGTTATTCGGAAATCCACTCATAGTATGATTAGTTGCTTGCATTGAATTGCCAGGCGTTTTATTCTCCATTTCTGAGAAGTTGTGTGTGTTATTGCTGAGTTACACTTTGGCTGAACTTCGATGCCGAAAATTATTCTTGGTACCTTCCCTTCTGTATAAGCTGCAACGCCCCGACCAAGCCTCTCCTTCCCCTTCCTATGTACTCTTCGTCAATTGACCACGAAAAATTGGGAAGGACATCTCGTAGATCAGCTACACTGGTAGAAAGATAGACTCTGCAGAATCTCCTAATACTGGGATTGGGGTTTCGAGGAGGTAAGCCATTGCTTGACATATTCCACAGTAACATCCTTCCACAAAGACACACTCTCTGGTATGGTCTTACGAGTTCCTTAATATGAACAAGTCAGTTAGTTGAAGACTACGGTTAAATGTTCGTGAGAATGCAAAAAGGCCCTCGAATCATACTTCTCCTGGCAAATCTTGACAACTGGCATCAGTTTATGTCGGCCAGAATTTAGACTAGACACCGACAATCATTCGAGAATAAGAACTGTAGACATACACATAACTCAAGAACGGCAGAAGAAAGTCTATTCAGTGATGAACTCTGCAATAGATCACTGAGCAAGGCCAACCTTGAGGTGCCTGGTTGTAACACTCCCTATGAAGCATCTTCACTCGCTCCTCACATCTACAGATGTTTCTCTATAGAAGCAGCAGCTACAAGCCTACCAGGGACAAAACCTACCATATCTAGCACATCAAAGTATCATACTCGACGAAACTCATGCTACACTCACAGCCCATAGTATCCATTACATCACGACACCATCCCAGCCAGCCCTACAAACGGGCCCGCCATCTCCAGAATGATCGTCCCCTAGCAAGGGAGCAAGCTCGCATTAAAGCAAACGGCAAAGAAAAGCAAAAGGCCCACGAGTTTAAATCAGATCCGCGAGACATATAAAGCTTCTTTTGTTTCGAGATGGGATGGCCAGCGTCGGGCACAGACGGCTTGCGCCGGTTGAAGCAGGGGGTGGGATGGGATGTACCTTGTCCGCGTCCAAAAAGTTGAGTAATAATTAGCTGAGAAATTGAAAAAAGGTCCCTTTATTTAGATGTTCGATCTCGTAATTTCAAGATCTTGAAAGTCTGGGGAAAGTGGAGGAGGATCTTTAGAATCTTGCATCGGTATTGTTTCTTCTTGGCCAGGGGGGTTTATATAAGTGAATGTTCAGAATAGCTTTTTGGTGTTTCCAGGCACAGTCGACTCTATGAGGAGGAGTTCTAGAAGGACAAGAGAACTTCAGCCACAATTTCCTGCTGGGGTCAGTTAGTTGGAGATGAACGCCGAGAATCTAGGCAAAGTAAAAAGTCCTGTGTATAATTGGCATATGGTTTTGCATGGTACTGTATCATGTGAATAAAGCATTCTCACGCCAGACAAAACAAACCTCGGGACTTGTCCGTGCAATTAAAGCCTCACACCGCGTCAAGATGAAATATCTCCTGAAACCCAGGATCGGTTGAGGCAGTGCATTCAAAAGAACCGGGGAAGCAATCAACAATTACCCAAGGGGAAGGTGTATTGTTGGTAGAAATTCCTCCTTTTTTCCCTTTCTTCACTCCCCCCTCACTCATGCAGCTTGGCCAGGGCTGTTTAAGCTTAGTTAGTATTCTCCGCACGTCTCCAAAAATGATAACGCTCCCAGTCTTCCCCCGCACAATCTCCAATTTCCATCATGTAAAAAGTACGTACGAGTAATTCCTCTCAATGGTCTCGCTTGAAATTAAACTTATCCTCTCTTTCTTTTGGACCCATATCCTTATTACATATGTATCCAGGTTTTGAATAGTTTATCGTGTGGAACCCTGGGTCTAGACTCTTTCTGGGGTGCATGCTCCGGAGTACAAGTACTGTACTTGAGTGACTTTTCTACCTTGTCTCTCGTCTCAGAGGTAACAAGTTAGATTGACTTGGGGCGAGTCGTGTCTTCCTTTGGTGCGTGAGTTGGAGAAACAAGGCACAGTGAGTGGAATGGTATCATGAAACCACCTCTGTTGGCTTTCCCTCTCGTAATAACCTCAGTAAAAATCGTGCACTGATGAGTCTCAACTCAACCTGTGACTTCTCATGGTATGCGTGTCGAGTGGACTCTATTGCTTATTACCCCAGGATATCCGCCGTTGCCGATCATTCCTTGTTCCCTTCTGTGTTGAATCTGGCTTTGTACGTAACAAGATCCGCTTCGACCTGGAGAATGTAATGAGAACCCCATACTCTACTATTGGTTCTTTGTACGAAGCAGCCAAGTCTAAACAAAAGATTCACGCGTCTCTATGAGGCGTGGCCCTAGCCAAGGTTACATGCAGTCTGACAATCAAAACACCAAGCTTCTTTGGCCCAGTACCGTTTTCTCATCTCATATGTGCCCTCCAGCTTAAGTTTATAGCCCTCAACAGTAATAGAACAACTTAGTAGACTTCCATTGTTAAGGCCTGTCCAATTTCGCAAACTCCACCACGAACCGAATTGATTCATAGGGCGTACCCGAAGGGCGTGATCAACTCCACAAATGACAATTGTAGGGCGCGGTTGACTACATGTTCAAACAGCTTAAAGACCAAATAAAAGAGCTTTATAAGACGTAGCCTTGTGTTTGCAATCGTTTCTAGAGTCAGTCATCCATTACCAACTCCTTCAACTCATAATGAATGCTTCTTCAACACAACACAACAACAATACGTATCCACCATGAAACCCAGCCGAATCTCTTAGGATTTATGCCTACTTTACCAAATCAGTATTCGAGAGAAGAGTACATTTCACGAGCAAACAGGCTGTTCAAGATATGCACAATAACATGATATTATCATATTGAACTATAAAAGATATACACAAGATTGGATGTACAATGTGCCGTACTCCAATCCAAGCACACACTAAGAGGACAGGCTTCAACAAGAAATCATATGTTTACATGATCTTGTTGAGGAAGCGTCGCCAAGCGGGCCAGGTAGCGACCTTGGCACGGTAAGCGTTGATCTCCTCCCAGTTGTGCTCACGTCGGCCGGTATCAACATCGATCTTGTCAATCGACAGCCAACCTTCGCGCTTCCAGAGGTAGCCAATGGCCCAGAAGGCGAGGACAACAGGGAAAGCAAGGTAAGAGATGAAGAAGCCCTCGACAGTACCCATACCACTGGATCCTGGGGGAGCAACAATGGCAACGTAGAACTGAGCGATAAGGACGAGGACAATCAGACCAAGACTGAAGTACGAGCCAGCAACACCAAAGGCAGCCTTGAAAGGGATTTCGTCCAGAGTGTGACCCTGTTGGGCCCAAGCCTTACGGAAGCGAATGTGAGCGAGACAGATGGAACCCCAGGTGAAGAGAGTTGAAAGACCAGAAAGAGCAAGGAGCCAGTCAAAGATCTCTCCACCCTTGGGGTCCAGGTTGACAAAGGCGATGAAACCCATCAGAATGTGAACGATGACGGACATGAGGGGACGACCACCACGGTCAATGTAAGTGAACATCTTGGGAGCGTAGCCATTCTGAGCCATGGCAGTCAAGGTACGGGAACCGCCATAAACACAAGACACACCAAGAGACAGAACCGACACGAGAATGATGACGTTCATGAAGTGGTTGAGACCATTGAGACCCGAGTACTCGCCAACAAGGACGAAAGGCGAAGCCTTGGCGTTGGAGTAACCGGAAATGTTAAGGCGCTCATCAGTGGACTTGATGAGAAGACCAATGAAGAAGAGACCGAGAACGAAGAAGAGGGTGATACGCCAGAAAACCTGCTTAATAGCACCAGGGAGGGCCTTGGTGGGGTTCTCAGACTCGGCAGCGGCGAGACCAACCAGCTCAGTACCGGCAAAGGAGAAAGCAGCAGTGACGAAGACTGAACAGAATCCCTTGAAGCCGTTCTTGAAAGCACCGGGGTCCTCGTTCCAAAGTCTAGTGCCCCAGTACTCATTGTAGCGGCCGTTGTCGGGACCGCCACCACAAACAAGGACAACTGAAATGAACATGAAGGCGACGGTAGCTCCGAGCTTTAGGCAGGACGACCAAAACTCTTCCTCAGCATAACCAATACCACCGAAGATGTTGATGATGACGATGGCAACGAGGAAGATGGCAATGAAGATTCCGGGTGACAGCTCTTCATTCCAATATTGGATACAGACAGCGCAGACGGTCAATTCGAGTGGCAGGACAGTAGCCCATTGTGCGACATAGTTCCAACCCATGGCGAAACCCCAAGAAGGATCGATGAAACGAGACGAGTAGATATAGAAACCACCGTTCACGGGATACATGACGGCAAGTTCACCAAGAGCGAAGACTATCAAGCGCAGCACGTTAGTACCCTTTCAATATACCGATCGAATAAACGTTAACATACCGACGTTGAAGATCATGGCACCAATCAGAATAAAGTCAACAAGGACAGATCCAGGACCCTGTAATACGCAATTAGCAACTTGTGACGACGACCGAGGAGGTATTCTATCGACTTACGCCATTGTAGAGAGCCTTTCCAGAACCGACGAAGAAACCTGCACCGATGGAACCACCGATGGCAATCATTTGAAGATGGCGAGGCTTCATACGACGATCAAGTTCAACATCACCGGTGTTCTTGCGTCGCTGGAAGGACTCTAGTGTGAGACCATTTCGGGTCCAGTAGGACTCCTCCTGGAAGGCAAAGCCGCCGCCAGTCTGGACATCACCAGTCTGCTCAGTGACTGTGTTGCCCTTCTCCTGGCCGACATTAGTCGGGTTGTCGCTGGAACTCTTCGATTCCATGTTGGATATTCCCCTGCTGGGTAACCCTGTAAGAGTTATAGGGATAAAAGAAGGATGAAAAAGGTCAAGTGACCTTGGTCTTGAGGAGAAGAAGGAATGGTGATGATCGAAACCGAGGGCGAACGAGGAGGGGAACGACACTTCTTAAATATAAGCCCAAGAGGGAGGACAAGAGGCAGAGAGGACTGGGGTCGCAGTCGACTCGACTCGATGCGCTAGAGGCAAGACGGCCGCCATTGCGGGAACAATTCGGTCGACTCGAGCTTCTAGTGAGGCCCCAGGTTTGAAAGCAAACCCCCTAGTCTCCTGCTGTGTCGCCGATCAACAAGAAGCTGTCAAGCTTGGAGCAAGTAAGCGTGTGGATATGCAACGACTCGAATGCCAAGAAGCGCGATACGGACGGAGGAACATGGATAATTGGGGTAGGTCCAAAGTCTGAGATGGCGGAGCGGAGTCTATCACCGACATGGGGCCAGGACCAGGCGACGGAGAAGAGGGAGGAGAGGAACCCGATTCGATGGATCCAGCGTCGTCGATGTCGCGGTTATGCACACCCCTTGCTTGTTTCGTGGGAGACAAGATTGAACCCTCGAGAGCTGCAATGAGATGAGCATTGGGAAGAAGCAAAAGGACTGGGGAAGTTGCCCATACCTGTGCGTTCCGTGCCGTGTCCTTGAGCAAGGCATCTGGATGGATTGTCTTGCATCACACATGCATTCTCTGCAGCCTGTTAGGTTGGCTAAACCGCACCGTTCGGTCCCTACCCAGTAAAGTTGTCGGTTATTGGGACCTTGAATATTTCCATTTCATTGGAAGAAGCAAACAAACTGCGACATTTCTCAAGTAGGACAAGGGGAACTAACAACACAAGCACAAGCCATACAAAGACGATCAACCTAATTGCAGGTAAAGTAAAGTGGAGAATTGGAGAGGGACTCTCATCCTGGTAAAACGCTAATGCTTACTCCACTCGAGAAGGAAGGTACCGGTACATGGCGGAGGTACTACCTTCCGTCATGGAGTCCATCATGGCCGCTCAAGGTAAGAGCGCGCTTCTTTTGTTTCTTTTCTTTCGCTCCTTCCTCCATCAATCTCAATAGAGTTAAATCCATGGGATTTCTGTCTAGTCTTGATCGAGGAGGTGAGTATTTACTTACTAACTTATAGACGAGAAGAGACATGACGAGCCTCGTACGAAAACACCAGCGCATGATGATATTGACTGCCTGCCCGTGCTTTCACACAGTACTGTATTGTAATTCACCAAGTTAATTGCCAAGCATTCGTTATCTTTCAGTAAGCAGAAACGCCGAAACATGCAACGACTCGTGCGTGCCCAAAAGGCGAACTTTTGTGGCTACTCCTACTCCTACTCCCATTCCATCCCACGCTCATACAATGCTTGAGAATGGGGTCCATAAGGCGACCAACACTAGGTGGTAAACGTTGCGGAGTCAAAGTCAGAGAAATTACTGTACATTGCCCGCATTGCCACATTGGTTTGGGTCTCCTGCCAGCTCGGGCCAGATAGCATTCTGACCACATTTCAGTATTACCGAAACTGTGGCTCGACATGATTGATAGATTGGTAGACTACCAGGTTCCCAAGAACCTTGGCAATCTGTATCGATGATACTGTACCACAACTGCAAGATTGCCCTGCCCGTCTTGTCTTGCGTATGTCGCCCCACAGACTCTCGAGCTATTTTGTTGTCGTATCTGATCACAGAATACATGAGGGTCCAACAACATATTGAGCACTTGTTCTGGTTCCTGAATATTGTGTGGTGCCATTCATGCTATTGCCCGGAAATGGTCACCCGAATTTACGACAGATCCTCTCACAGTAGGTATAGTACGGCATGACGGATAATTTGGCGCCTCCTACACCATCTTGCAGGACTCGACAGGGGAAAAAGCATGCCGAGAGAATAGTCTTTTTCTAGAAGAGTGGCGCTTCGTAAAGGTGTGCGTCGCACTGCAATTTGGCTGCTCTTGGCGTATCAAACAGGCGCGAATTCATGAAGAACAGCTGAATGCTTGGGTTAGCGGACAGGGCTGGCCATAGCTTGCGCACCCCGGGTATTTTTCGCCGTGGTGCGACAACAGTTATCTTTCAGAGAGGGATTATGATAACACCCAAGACCGAACGAGATCCAGTCCAAGACCAAATCCCCGATGGCGGTCCGCGGTAGTTTTTGCCGCCGCGGCTATGGCTTTATTCTAGAAGATTTCCACGAGGAATTCGTGCCCATCATATACAGGGCATTTCAAAGTCAAGATGTCAAAATATCGAGATCCGCAGACGTTGAATCTCAACTACGGGGTAATACGTAACAGTTTGCTCTCAACTGCCATTACCCCGTGGGCGAATCGCCGTCAATCTGGGGGACGTCTCCATACTATACAAATTGGCCCGTCCGTTAGGATTGAGCAACTGTCGTTTGAGGAAGTTCCCCAAAGGTTTGTACGTAATACAATTCAATTCTCTTTGCGGCCCCGTTGTTTTGACATTGTGCAACAAGCAGGACAGGGCAGGACAGGGCAGGACAGGGAAGGGTCCCAAGTTCATCGATGCCCGGGCTCGGACATGACCGGCTAGGCCCCCTTGCAGGCCCCCGCAAAGACATTTGAAGCGTTATCAAGTGTTGCCCCTGACCTTGAAAGTGCCAGAGGTTAATGAAATCTAGTATCTCTCAAAACATGACACGAGATTCGGATCAAAGTGACTGTAAAAAACAGTCACTATATCTTGAGGACCATAGATCGGTAGGACCTCGGATCTTTTCAGCTTTGCTACCTACATCACGGTACCGGTACACCCGTTCCCGAAGCCCCTGTTCCACGGGCCGATGAGGGAACCTAGGTAGGTACCGTAGATTATCACCTCCAACATGAATGGCCTGCGGCGTATTCTTACCTGACTGGATGGTCTGCTAAGGTTTCTATTAAGCTTAGTGCAACGAGCCACACCGAAACAAAGTGAGGCAAAAGTGCATGCATGAAATTAGATAGGCTAAAGGTCGTAGGAATACACCCGTAGTAATAGTGACAAAACAGGTGTTCAAAAACCGACAATGGATGTTCTTTAGGCGATTACTTGATTCAGCAAGTATTATCAGACTCGAGGTGTACCAAGAGTAGTATTCTTTATCCCGCCAAAAGGGTCTGCCACCGCTGTAACCACCATCAAGATTCCGATGCGACGTAAGTCAGCCTTGGCCATTATTCGAGAAGACGTCGATGCAGCAAGACAATTGCTATAGCTATACATAGAACAGCAATACATATACACATATACATACTTACTTACCAATTGAACCATTACACCGAGTCTGACACACACACACACTCTCTCTCTCAATATGGCAGGTTGGGTTGTACAATAGAATGGAACTTTTTGACCTTCCATTCCTGGACCTATTGAGCGCCGCTGTCTTTTGATACGCTATGCTCCAAGACCTTATCACTTGGCAGAGAGCGACAAAGGATTGTTACTTGTCGAGCCTGGGTCGTCGCATATAAAAACCCCCCCGTTCCGCCAAGACTTTTGTTAACAATGTTGGCAACATGACTGACTGTTGGTTAGTCTAGTGCTACGTTTCAGGAAACTCGAGAGACTCATCTCATCATCCTATTTTCGACCCTCCCCCCCGGTTACGCGACCTCCAGTCTTTTCCCCGTCGATCTCGTTGCCCCCTATCACCTGCGGTACAGGTACCATGTCTGGCCTTTTCGATCCTCCAACAGCTTGCAGCTGTACAATACTTTTCGGCGACATGTGGCGACGCGATGATGGTGCTGGGTCCATGCATTTGCATTATGAGCTTATCTAAACGGATATCGTACATGTACGGAATCCTTCTTACAGGGTTATCGGTGGATGTATTCCACTCACAACGTTCAGGCTGCACGAGCCAGATGAGGGTCCATCCATGTGGTTCATTACCGTTTACCTTGAGCATTGCGGGCGTAACAAGGTTTTCCTTAGGGAGGGGTCCAGTGTCGCGGTAACCTAACGTTGACACTCGTCGCCCCCGTTATGGTATCCGCAACTCGACGTGATGCTGAAGATCGTCTCTGTGGCATTCGAGAGTCGGCGTCGAAGTCGAGGTTCAACGTTTCTACAGCTGGAATTGGTTTATATCTTTCTGCTTGGCACAAAAAGACTTAACACCCTGTTTACCGAGTTTAGTGCCTTGGCCTCGGCACTTTGCAGGGCCAAGACGGGTTGTTGGTTCTAAGGCCACATAGATCAATTCTTGGTACTGCAGGGTAGGGATTTTGATCTCAGCCACATCTTGATGCCCAGAACGCCGAGACGTTGGCAGAAGAATGGAATATTCTATTTGGATGAAATATTGATTGGTTCTAAATTCAACCAGATTTTGGAGAGGAGATAAGGATCTTGGCTGTTCAAACGAAAAGACGCTGCAGCATTCGCTTGATTGTTCTTTTACTCTGAGTAAGCATTCTGCCATTATGGTATTACCACATATTTCTCACTGCTCCCGATTTTGATGAATGTGTTGGAACATGCGTAGCCGCGACAGGGAAAGGCAACACACTTATATGATTGCTTCAGGCCTATCAGAGCTATCTCTTGAGATTTTTTCAAGTTATCTCGGACTGCCTCTCTTTCATGAACTTTATGAAAATTTCTATCTACCCAGGCATATCAACTGTATTCAAAGCAATAAGACTAACGCATCCAGAGTGGTCGAGAACATGATAATTCGTGCTACTAGTCACACCAGCATCTCTGTGGCATGATACCCTGGTGTTAGGTTATTCAGGAAAGCAGAAGCATATTCTGTCACTACTCTAGCTTGTATATAGTAGATCAAAAGTCTTGTTCGGATTTCAAAGTATTGATAGTTACTAATACCCATTTCTGATGTCCTCTGAGCGACTTTCAGATAACTTATACTTCTCAAATCCATCAAGCCTGCATACTACCAGAGTTCGAGCAGCTGGAAGCTTGATTCCTTTATATACAGTCTGGTTGTACGTATACTGTATCATGCAAACTGGTCTTGATAAGAACGAGATACTCATAACCAACAAATGAAATTCATAGAAAGCTACTCGAAGAAAACATCCATTCTTAAACCATACGTTACTGCCGGCCTTTGGATATGATTATCAAGACTCAAAGCTTCATACAGCAGGGAGGATAACATCGAAGAGCATCCCGGCCTCACGGATTTGTCTAGATGTGCCATGTGGTGCCATTGGGAGATAAACCGCCTTCTAATGACAAGCAGGTTCTCAAAGCTACCTACATACAGAGACCAGCTTCTTACTTGAGAGGAACCAGTTTTGAGTTTCGTGCTCATGAGCTTCAAGATAATGAGTTTTGCCAGTACTTGGCTAGGTGATAGATAAGAATCACAGGAGAGGTCCTTGAAGGGATATTCTGATAACAGTTTACAAGAAACGATTAAAGACCTTTCAGTCTCGACTTGTACTTACTTTATCCCATAGTCATGATAGCAAAACGGGTATCGAAAACTTCATAACTCTGTCTACCAATCACAAACCAAACCGTCCCTTTCCCCGCGGTACCCTTCTGTTTTCAAATAGGTGGCGTATGACATGTACATATCGCTCAACGGTTGAAATTATCAGCTTGGTATGAAATGGTATGACCACCGATAAGCTTGGATTCCCAACAGCGCGGTACAATCAACGGAAGCAATGCCATTCAACTCCATGGAAATACTTGGCCTGTGGTTTCAGGGCTTCGCCAACTGTGCTCTCCTGGCCACCTGGGCTGTCGGCGACCAGGTCTTCATCGGTATCATGGGCGGCAAAGCGGAAAGCCCACGCTTCTCCCTCGCTCACGCAACTAAGCTCGTGCCCTTCCGAGTTAATTTCATATACATGCTCAGTGTCATCTTCATTACTGCTCTTATTACCTCCAACGACGAACGTCTTCTCGGTGGTGACGGTGTTGCAGCATCACCCTTTGTCATTGCCGTTGAAGACTCTGGAATCCCTGCTATCGCTTCCATTCTCAATGCTGGTATGATCTGTGGCGTTCTTGCTATTGCTGCCGAGTCTGTATATCTATCTTCCAGGGTATTGAGAACCATGTCTCATCAGGGTCTTATCTCGACTCGTCTCGCCAAGGTTGATGATAAGGGGCGACCCAGACTTGCCCTGGTCATCACCGCTGTTGTTGGTGTTGTTCTCGGTTAAATAGATTTGACTGGTGAGTGCACTCTGATCGTCACTGTGAATATTTTGGGAAAGCTAACAATACCTCAGCTGGTGGTCTGACTGTCTTGAACTAGTTGATGCTTCCTTACTTATGTCCAATTGTGGTAGACGTTCTATCTGAAAAGACACGAGGACTGGGGAGTTTCGAGTAAGGATGTGCTTTCTAAGTTTCGTCAAAGTACTATCAATATACTACAGTCATTGCTGTGTTTCTTGATCCAATTTATTCCTCATAAGGATACCTCATGCGACGGCTTTGGAGAAATGCTTATGCAGAATAATCAACTGCATTTATGTAACCACATCTGGTTAATAATTTGAAGTTTTTCCGATGTTTATATCTTACATCCTGGAATAGAAGATCTAAGGTCCCTCCATGTCCTCTGCCATTGGATCCTCAGGCCATGGCCATGTCAAGCTATCAATATCCAGCGAATTTGCAACGTTGAGCAGCTGTTCTGCACTAAGCTCATAGTTCAAGCCTAGTCCAAATTCATCGACAGAATCAAGATTGAACGTCTCAGTATATCCAGTGATAGATGCTGTGGTTGTATCTATATCATCAGCTGGTCCTTCTCGTGGAGTATTGTTGCCCTGTGTTGCAACAAAAGATCTTGGCTCATTATGGACAAGAAACTCTCTTAGTAGACCTTCCAGTTGCTGCAACTCAGACGCAACCATGTTAGCTACGGGATTACCACGAGTGCTCATTTCATCAAATATGGCATAGGCGCGTTGTGTCCAGGGAGTATGGTCTGGTAACAGCGACGAGTCAATCGCAGCCGCCATGAGTAACGCGATAGTAGCGGTAAATGTTGCGTCATGATCGAAGCGCAGAAATGTCTCTATCCAGACGTCAGTCTGAGCTTCTTTTATGTAGCGAATAACATACCTAATAGTCCCTGCTCAGATAGGCTTGAGAGGATTCTCAGGATCTGCTGAGCGGATTCGGTGCACATATGAACAAGACCTTTTACGCTCTCTGATTGTAGCCAATGCATCAAAGCTACCTCCAAGTGACCCAATCTCGAGAGAAGAAAGGTATAGAGTAATGGTCTCGTGGTGAGAATTATGCACTAGAGATGTCAGAAGCAACTTCTGCTAAACAAAAGTGTAGAGAAAGAGCTTACTTGGTGCTGCAGAAGATGGAGGTGAGCTGAAATTCGTGAGATGCCAGCCATTCCTTCACTTGCTTGAATCTCAAATGACTTATTCAGCCGTTCTGTAACAACTGCAATACTCTTGAGCACAGATTGTGTGGCCTCTAGATATCGACTATCGAGCTTTCCTTCGAGCCCGTACACAGCTACACATCATTAGCATGTCTTCGTGTTTAAGCGAAACACACCTACTCTGGTCTATCTTGGCAAGTACCCTGCAGAAGTCAACATGTATCTTCAGAGCCTCCAGCTTTTCTGGCTGCTCTGGAAAAGCAGGAAAGCGCGCACTTATAACATCGTCGGATATACTCAAAGGGAGCCCCATTAGAGAGCCCATCTGGCGTTCGAGGATATAGATCGTCCAGAACATATGGCGGCATTTATCCACGTAGGACTTTTCAAGAGCATCGGACTGCATTTCGGTATGTATTCCATGTTCCAGACCATGACGGAGAGCATTGCAGACCTAGTTTTGTGAGTGGCCATTGTATCTTGATGTGCTTCTTCCAAATGCTTACCAGACGGTGGGCTTGTTGGATATGATCAACGGATTGGAGGTAGACGGCAGCGCAGCAGAGTACTTGCATCTCGTCTATAATATCGCACTCGAAGAAGCTAAAGTCTGGCATGAGCTTCATAGCTTGTATGAACAAGTCGCCACCAGGAGGACGCTTAGATTTAGTAGACTGAACCACAAAGGCTTTTCCAAGTGCTACGACAAGAAGATAATGAACAAACCAGAGAGGCTCGGCCCGCGAGTAGTCTGCAGGATGATCATGGAAATGATGGAAACGTTCCATAAAGCTGTCTTCGTCGAACAGATTGTACAGCCAGTCGCAGTGAAACTTGACTGAATTGATGAGATAGAGAGCAAAGTCCTTGGTGGGAAGAGCGGTCATGTCGAGTGCATCTCCTGAGGTAAACTTTCTTGTCCCATCCCATTTGAAGTCAAATACCTTTCCTTCAAGCCCGGCAAAATGAAGGTTGTGAGTAGGTAATGATGTTCCCTTGATCCGTTCGTGTGTCATCGTCAGGACTCTTCTGTTGAAAGACCAGTTTGACGATGTTCCCATGAAGACTAATGGATGGTGAGTCAAGTAGAAAGTCAATGGGAGTATGGGCTTACGGAGATGGCTTTTGAGACCTGGGACAAAGTCGTAGGTGTGAAAGGCCAGGGGATTGGTCAAAGGAGCCTTGCCATCGACATTAGACTGATGGTTTTGTGTATGGGCCGATACATAAGGCGAAATCGAGCTTGACACCTTTATTGATAGATCTGGGATGTCGTTGTTTGCATCAGGCATATGTATTGATTCATCTGCTTGTTCTTAGCATAGGAATCCATATCATGAAAGGGCTATGTACACTTACTCAACTCCGGACTTCTTGATTGACCAGCTACAACCTGCTGGCTTGCCTTTCTCTCGAAGGATGCCAGTCTCTCATGAAGGCGGTTGATATACCTGAAAGAGTTAAGTAAGCCACTTCATGAACCGTACTTGTTGCTGAACTCACCCTCTTGAGACAACGACTTTACGAGCTTCGTCGTCGAAACGACAGGCCAACCCTCTTTTATCGCATTGTTGACAGGGCTGAGAACCAGAGCATCTGATCTTTTGATCGCGACATCTTACACAACTAATTATTCGTCTCTTATCAGTGATGCTAGACTCATGTGCCATCTGATAAGAACATACGCTTTAGGGGCACGCTTTCTAGCATTGTTTGGACGTGCAGAGCTAGAACGTGTAGACATTGACATTAGCCAGAGACAGAAGGTGTAAGTAAACAGGACTTCAGTAATTAATAGTAAATCGTATTGTTGTATGTGTGAGTAACACGGCCATCATTCCTGTGACACCCCAGTTCCCAAGGTGTGTCCGCGCAAAGAGCGGGGTAGATTGGGGATGATAGGGATCCAAAGCCGAAGAGAAAGAATAGAAACGCTCTAGAACATGTGGGTATTTATTTATTCGGGTTTAATTTCTTGTGAGATGATTAGCTTTAGTTAATGGCGGAGTTTTGGATGTTTGGTCGTTTACTCTGCCCGATTGCGTTAGGAAGTCTTGAGTCTAAAGTTGCAGTCAAAGTCCGTTTATTACCAGCAATAAATACAACATTCTCGACATGACAACAAGAGTTGATACGGCTGAACGTGAATTCGACAGCTCTGTCAAGATACTGTAGACCCTGACCATGCAGCTCCCTATCAAGCCACATGCTACAACGTTGCAAAACGACATCCACACTCTTATCGTACAGTGTAAAAATAGATCATCTTGGAGTTCAAGTACAAGTAATTCATATCGCACATTCATCCAACATGTATCAGCTTCATATCCCATACCTTCGGATTTGTTACTCACTTTGGCCTCGCCGAAGAAGCCACCCAAAAAGAACAAATTCTGTAGAGCACGGGACAAAGAATTCTCAAGTACAGGCATTCTCATTCCTGATTATTCCGAGTATGTGAATGTGGCCGCTTTGTGGATGGTCCAAGACTCTAAGCTAACGAGCGGCTGAAGGCTGAATCTTATGGCTCGTTGTGGCTTGTAAGCTGAGTACCAAGTTAGGTCATTATTTTCATGTGCAACAAACACTACTCTTTGGGGAAACAATACGTCCAATTTGTGGCACTTTCTCAGTCTCCAGTTAATTATCCTGTTGGGTTGTATAAGAGGAACGAAATACCCATGTTGCTCTGAGCCACCGTTCTCACCTCCATCTACGACAACAGAGTCACCAGACATACACTTACACACTTACCTTGATACAACAAAACATCAATGTTTGGCTTCAATCTGAGCTACCAGTGGATTCATTTCACTCGACCTTCGGGTCCTCCGTCTCCTGTTCCTGAGGGTCTTGAACGTCACTGGGTAAACACACCTCAAGGTCAAATCGAAGTCCTATCCAATACGTCCTCGACCAGCAATAGAATAGATGGCCCTCCCATAGTCTTCTGCCACGGTGGGATGGGCTGTGCTTGGGTATGGACTGAGTACATGCAATATCTAGCCGCTCGTGGTGTTCGATGCTATGCTGTCTCGCTACGCGGCCATGGAGATTCCTGGCACCCATCTTACTTCCGCATGGTCCTCGCAACACCTCGAAGTGCATTGGCGTCTGACCTAGTTGCGGTGATTGAATGGGTGCAGATTCGTGAAAAGAGCGAGGTGATGCTTGTCGGACACTCGAGTGGTGGTGGATTGAGCCAAGGTATTCTCAGCGATGGCCTGGTTAATGTCAAAGCCCTTGCGCTACTGGGTGCTGTGCCAGGATTCGGATCGTAAGTCGAGATACAGTCCATCCTTGACTTCCGGTCGAGACACTAACACCGTTTCGAAGAATGGGCGTATACATGAATTGGTGGAAACTGGACCCGTGGTTCACCATTCGAATGATTTTCCATCTCTGGCATTCCAACTCACCTCTCTCACACCCCAAACTCACACAACGAGCCTTCTTTGGCGATAGATTCCCTCTCTCAGCTGTTGTCCCCTTCCAGCGCCGCATGAGTCGCTACGAGAGCTACCTATGGCCCTTCAGCATGATGTACTCGTTCGCGTCTGCATCGAGTATTCTGAAACACATTCGCAACGACGGAGAGAGCGGTGAAAAGGTTCTCGTCATGGCAGGTGCTCAGGATAAGCTGATGACCGAGACAGTATCCCGAAAGACAGCGAGGTATTATCGTGAAGCCAGTGCTGAGGAACGCGATGGGGTGAGATTGCGTTTTGTCGAAGGTGCTGGGCATCACTTGCAGAATGATGTGCAATGGGAAGACGGTGCTGAGAAGCTGTTTGACTTTTATAAAGGCATTGCTTAAGGCCTACATATGTATGTATGCTTGGTGGTAGGGATTGATATGGCGCTCACAACTCCACTGTATAATATTCATTCGATTCAATACCATATCTTCTCCAATCAACTCAATGCTAAAGTGATACTCCAATGTAAGAACTTTAGTTTAAGTACACGAGTAACAGAACAGTTGGCCTCTAAGCTTTAAGGTATAAAAATCACCATCCTTAGAGTCAGGTCTAAACAGCATAAATTACTGACGGATTTTGTCTCTGATACTCTGAAGCCGTTGATATCTGCCGCTGTCAAAGACCTCGTTGTGGATGATCGGTGCGTGATGCCGACACAAGTCCGAATCAACCTCCACCAAATTGTTCAACTCCCGGTCCGGTAGCGGCCTCTAACCGTAGTGATGAATCTCCGTAGCTGTGCTGAAAGAAGGAAAAAGAGGGGACAGAAAGACAGGGGACTCCGGTGCTAGAGTGAGTACAACAGGGCGTTCCTCAGGCGATGTTCCCTTTTCTTTTTTCCCTTGAGGCAATTCATAACTTACTTGAATTCACCATCACCAAAACACAGGGAAAACAACCTCTAAAAATTGCCAGTCGTTAAAATTCTATCTCGGCACTTCAAAGACCCGAAAAGACCGGCCTTGGATCCCAGATTCGGAAGCCTACCGATCTTTACTGTCTTGCAGTAAACCTCGGGCTTCTTCCGTGACCTGATCGCCCTTTCTGCTCTTTGGGTTGCTTCCGGTACCGCAAAAACATTTCGGCACCTTCGCACTCGCCTCAGGCGTCATTCAAGCAGTCACAGTCAACCTGGCGGCCTTTCAGCGGTTCCAGCGGTTGTCGTCAGTGGGGGTAGGTGCAGCAGCCAGTCGCAGCCGGTCGCTCCTGTTTGGTTCGGCACTCGCAATGGAGGGAAGGAAGGTACAGGTAGCGCAGGCCGTGCCCCGCGCTCCGGAGCTGTCCACCGAAGGCCCCTCTTCGGCGGGCTTCAAGACGTATTCGGCCGCTGGGTCGGCCGATAGGATCTCTCTCGTCTCAGGCCATCTGTCGCATCAGACTTCTTCTTATAACGCAGCTTCCCCTGCTCTTTCGTCATCCACCCAAGCTCGTCCTCTATCGACAACCACAGCCAACATGTCTTCTCAACCTGAACACGCTACTCTACTCATTCCCGGACCCATTGAGTTCGATGACGATGTCCTCAAGTCTATGGGCCACTATAGGTATGCATCATACATTCTGCTCATCAACAACTCGTTTGCTAACCACTATCCTACAGTGAGAGCCATGTCGGCCCCGGCTTTGTCAACACCTTCGGCGAGACCCTCTCCATGACCCGCAAGCTCTTCCAATCGACCGACCCCTCCGCACAACCTTATGTTATTTCCGGTTCCGGTACTCTAGGATGGGATATCGTCGCTGCCAACCTTGTCGAGGCTGGCGAGGACGCCCTTGTGCTTAGCACTGGTTACTTCGGCGATGGCTTCGCCGACTGCCTGCGCGCCTACGGTGCCAACGTCACCAAGCTCGACGGTGAGGTTGGTGGTCGACCTCAGCTCCCCGAAATCGAGAAGGCCCTTTCCGAGAAGAAGTACAAGATTCTTACAGTTACACACGTCGACACCTCAACTGGTGTTCTGAGCGAGCTCAAGAACCTTGCCGCTACTGTCAAGCGGGTCTCCCCCGAGACTCTTGTTATTGTCGACGGTGTCTGCAGTGTCGCCTGTGAGGAGATCGCTTTCGACGAGTGGGGTCTGGATGGTGTTGTTACTGCCAGTCAGAAGGCCATTGGTGTTCCTGCTGGTCTCTCTATCTCTTTCTTCAGTGGTCGAGCTGTTGCTGCTGCTCTCGAGAAGCGCAAGACTCCTATCCCCGCCTACTTCGCTTCCATGAAGAACTGGACTCCCAGTGAGTGACGTACGTTCCTGACACCATGTACATCTTGTTAACGTTTCGCAGTTATGAAGAACTACGAGGCCAAGAAGCCATCTTACTTCGCCACTCCCTCTCCTCAGCTCGTCCACGCCCTTCACACCAGTTTGACCCAGATCCTCTCCAAACCCTTGTCCGAGCGATTCCAGGGCCATATCGAGGTCTCTAACAAGGTTAAGAAGGCCATCACCGACCTCGGTCTTAAGATCGTTGCCACCAAGCCCGAAGATCAGGCTCACGCCATGACTGCTATCTACCTGCCTGAGGGTGTTGGCGCTCCTGATGTTCTGCCCAAGCTGGCTGGCAAGGGCGTCGTCTTTGCTGGTGGTATTCACAAGGCCATTGCTCCCAAGTACATCCGATTCGGTCACATGGGTGTCAGCGCTGTAAGTGTAATTTCTGCTCGTTTGCTTGAATTTGCGACTAATATGTGCTTCACAGTTGGATCCTAGCCGAGGCCACATGGAGAAGGCCATTAATGCTCTTAAGGAGAGCTTGTTTGAGGCTGGCTACAAGCCTTAAACATAAGAGGAAAGAAAAATAGAAAATTTCGTCAACAGTATATAATGAAAGCAATGGCTGGCCATGTTTGTTGGTATTTGTATAGACGATGAAACCAACTATAGAGGGTTGGCTAGCATTGTCTTTTATTGATCAAGCGAGTTTAAAAAATATGATACTTTGATAAAGAAGCTTTGACCCATGTTCGATAGTGTTTTGTAAACTAACAGTTTACTATTTATGTCTTTTGGTCTTGGAGTGGCAGAATAGTCTGGAAGTTTCTTTCCATAGACCACAAACAGTTTAGGCATGATGCTTTCCAACAGGACCCCCTCGACGCTCCCTTCAGCCGACAGAAATGTGACATCTCATATCGAGGTGATACGAAGCTAGAGAGCATCAAGGCTATACAGCAGTAGATGGAAGTCTTGCTTTGAGAGAATTCGTCCGGTTGAGAAAGCTCTTGACATGTCTGTCGTGATTAAGAACAAGCCATTCGGACTGCCGCATCCGGAAATATTAATCAACAGTGCATAACTGACAGGAGTGACCAACATGCGCCGTTATGAAATTCACAGCGAATCATGAGATCGATCGGTTACGGTAATTTTACCTATGCGCCCAGGAGGCTGGGAATTGAAGTACCACTACGAAGATCCCAGCGTCATGGGTCCGAGGAACCGCTGGCGTACTGCATTTCTAAATGGCTTATTCACGGCGACAGCATCAACCGTTGTGACGGAACAAGTAGAGATACTTACTTTTCTCAATGTGATAGTGAGTGATATGAAGTGACATGACGTGACATGACTTTTGACAGGCAGACATCCATCCATCGATTCCTTCTTTTGCCTGTATCGTGCCCCGCTGCTGACAAACCGAAGCATCAGATCTCTGAGGTGGTCCCGTCTGCACGGATAGAATGGAAGCTCTTAGGTAGAGCTGGCTATAGTCACTCTAGTCACTGTAGGCCTGGTTGCTGGTGGTTACAAGTGACGCAGACAGCACTGCGGGGCATTTCTGGGCATGGTACTCCACTAAAGGTGTCCATCGTACTGTATCCATACGGACGATATTATTCACAGTGCTGCGCTGGGCTTTGTAACTCCACTTCGTCCTGAGCCGCCCGCATAGGTCCAGTCCATCTCTTCACACTTCACCTCACCTCACCGACGTCGTCCACTTTACCTTAGTTTGCTTCGCCAAAGCCGAACTTTGCGTTTCTCCTCTTTTTCATTTTTCACTGCTTCCTTTGCGACGCATTCTCCTCCCGACCATCATACACCCACCATATCCTTCTTCTTGCTATAGAGCTGAGCTGAGCTGCGCTACGCTACGCTACGCTACCGCTTTCCTCACTATAGTCTATCTGCCCGGGGCTAGCATTTGCTTGTATCTTCTCTCTCTCACTCTCTCCCCCCGCCTCGCCTCGTCTTCGTTCGCCCACCACAAACTACCTCCAACCACCAACATCTTCTTCCTCTCCCACGTAACGACCCCCCCTCGTGAACCCGACATACAAACGCAAAATGGCCGCCTCCATTGAAGAGCTGGACGTCCTCGTCCGCTCCTTCTACGAGGGGCGCGGTGAGCAGGTAGGTTATCTCTTGGCTCCCGGGTTTTACCAACCACGGACCCCGCGCGTCGATGTGATGAACAAGAGAGCTAATCCTGCCTCGTCCATCTTGTAGCAAAAAGCCGCCCAAGCTGCTCTTAACCAGGTTCGTGCAACTTCTCAACCCTGGCTCGTATAGAGCTTTTTTCACTGACCAAACTTGCAGTTCAAAGAAGACCCCGATGCCTGGCTTATGGTCGACAAGATCCTCTCGGATGCGCAGTACCCTCAAACCAAATGTGCGTTGTCTCGGCTTTGCGCCACTTTCCACGCTGTGCTGCACTTCAGCCAGTTTATTCCCTTCGATCCTTGCGAATATATGAAGCCTGAATCCACTCGACTAACAAAATTTGACAGACTTGGGTCTGCAGGTACTGGACAATGTGATCATGACGAGGTGGAAGGTGCTCCCTCGGGAACAGTGCCAAGGTTCGTCTCGCCTACGATACAAACACAATCGCCCTATCTGACCAGTCTCTTCGTGTAGGAATCCGAAACTTCATCGTCCAGTTCATCATCCAGTGCTCGAGCACCGAAGAGTCGTTGCGCCAGCAAAAGGTCTTGCTCAACAAGCTCAACCTCGTCCTCGTTTCCGTCCTCAAGCAGGAGTGGCCTCACAACTGGCCTACCTTTATCAACGAAATCATCTCGTCATGCCACTCCAACCTAGCCATCTGCGAGAACAACATGATCATTCTCCGCCTGCTTTCGGAAGAAGTCTTCGACTACTCAGCCGAACAGATGACATCGACAAAGACACGCAACCTGAAGCAGACTATGTGCGCCGAGTTCTCACAAATTTTCAACCTTTGCCAAGAGGTCCTCAACACGGCCACGCAGCCCAGTCTGGTCAAGGCGACTCTCGAGACCCTCCTGCGATTCTGTAACTGGATCCCCCTGGGATACATCTTCGAGACACCACTTATCGATACGCTGCGAACCCGATTCCTTTCGACCCCCGAGTTCCGCAACGTAACCATGCAGTGCCTTACTGAGATTGGAGGTCTTCAGACCGGAGGTCCTGGACAGCCCAACTCGTACGAGGAGGAGCTTGTTAAGATGTTCACTGAGACCTTGACCACCATTGCCAACATCATTCCGGTCACCCTTGATCTCAAGAGCACATATCCCAGCAGCAACTCAAGGGATCAAGAATTTATTCAAAACCTGGCACTCTTCCTTTGCAACTTTTTCGGAATGCACCTGAACGTAGGTTATACGCCATATCTGCACCAGTTCCATGATTCTAACATGTATGAAATAGCTTGTCGAGAAACTCCCTAACCGAGATTTCCTCATTCACGGTCACTACTATCTTATTAGGATATCCCAGATCGATGATCGAGAAATCTTCAAGATTTGCCTCGATTACTGGCTCAAGCTCGTTCAGGAGCTTTACGAGGAGATGCAAGCCCTCCCTATTACGGACCTTAACCCCCTTATGGCTGTCGGCGCAGGCATGTCTGGTGGCGGTGCCCCCAACCCTACCGTTCTCAACAACTACCCTCTCCGAAAGCACAAGTACAACGAGGTCCTCTCAAACCTACGAGTCGTTATGATCGAGAAGATGGTTCGTCCCGAGGAAGTCTTGATTGTCGAGAATGACGAGGGTGAAATTGTCCGAGAATTCGTCAAGGAGAGCGACACCGTGCAGCTTTACAAGACGATCCGAGAGTGTCTGGTGTACCTTACACATTTGGACGTGGTCGACACCGAGAACATCATGACCGAAAAGCTTGCCAGACAGGTCGATGGCAGCGAGTGGTCTTGGCACAACTGCAACGTTCTTTGCTGGGCCATTGGATCGATTTCTCTGGCCATGAACGAGGAGACCGAGAAGAGATTCCTAGTCACAGTCATTAAGGATTTGTTGGGTCTCACTGAGATGAAGCGCGGCAAAGATAACAAGGCCGTTGTCGCCAGTAACATTATGTATATTGTCGGCCAATATCCTCGCTTCCTCAAGGCGCACTGGAAGTTCCTCAAGACAGTCGTCAACAAGTTGTTCGAGTTCATGCACGAGTCTCATGAAGGTACGTTACTGACCTCTGCTCAACTTTAATCTTCAGCAGGCTAATCAATACATTACAGGTGTCCAGGACATGGCTTGCGATACCTTCATCAAGATTGCCCGTCAGTGCCGACGACACTTTGTTGCTCTCCAGCCTAGCGAGCAGGAGCCCTTCATTGAGGAGATCGTCCGCAACATGGGCAAGATTACATGCGATCTGACCCCCCAGCAGGTCCACACCTTCTATGAGGCTTGCGGTTATATGGTTGCTGCTCAGGGTAACAAGCATCAGCAGGAACGACTTCTCTCCGACCTCATGGCTATTCCCAACGCCGCTTGGGACGAGATTATCAAGCAAGCAACAGTCAACCCCTCCATTCTTCAGGATGCCGAGACTATCAAGGTTATCGGAAACATCATGAAGACCAACGTTTCGGCCTGCTCATCTGTGGGATCCTACTTCTACCCCCAGATTGGCCGTATTTACCACGACATGCTTCAGATGTACAATGCCACAAGTACATTGATTTCCGAGGCTGTGGCTCGCGATGGTGAACTTGCAACCAAGATGCCCAAGGTCCGAGGTCTTCGAACTATCAAGAAGGAGATCCTCAAGCTTATTGAGGTGTACGTTGACAAGGCGGAAGACCTCCAGGCTGTTCGCGCCCAGATGGTCCCTCCTCTGCTGGACTCTGTTCTAGTCGATTACAACCGCAACGTTGCTGGTGCTCGAGACGCAGAGGTGCTCAAGGCTTGCTCTACCATCATCACCAAGCTCTCCGCTTTGATGGAAGACCAGGTCCCTACCATCATGCAGAACGTCTTTGAGTGCACTTTGGAGATGATCAACAAGGACTTTTCAGAGTTCCCTGAGCACCGAGTGGAGTTCTTCAACCTCCTCCGAGCCATCAACTTGCACTGCTTCCCTGCTCTGCTCAAGCTTGACAACAACCAGTTCAAGTTTGTTATCGACTCGTGCTCATGGGCTTTCAAGCACGACAACCGCGATGTCGAAGCTGCTGGTCTCAACATGGCTCTGGAGCTGATTAACAACATTGCTGAGAAGACTGACGTTCAGACCGCCAATGCTTTCTTCCAGCGATTCTTCATCACCATCCTCCAGGATGTGTTCTTCGTCGTGACCGATAACGATCACAAGGCTGGTTTCAAGACGCAATCCATGTTGCTGATGAAGCTCTTCTACTACATTAACCCTGCCGACGGTACCCCGCCCAAGATCCAGGGACCTATTTACAGCCCTGAACAGGCGCAAGCCGGAACCGACAACCGAGAGTTTGTTGCCAACTTTGTTGCTAACCTCTTGCAAAATGCCTTCCGCAACCTGCAAACGTACGTTTCGTCTTTCTGCTACAACGCATCATAATGCTAACCCTCAAACAGGAACCAGATTCAGAGCTTCGTCGAGGGCTTGTTCACGCTTAACACGCAGTACGATAAGTTCCGTCTGAACCTTCGTGACTTCCTCGTCTCCCTCAAGGAGTTCGCTGGTGACAACGCCGAACTGTTCGTCGTCGAGAAGGAGCAACAAGAGCAGGAGGCTAAGAATGCCGATATGGAGCGACGACAGAAGGTTGGAGGTCTTCTTAAGCCCTCAGAGCTGGACGATGAGGAGCTATGACTCAACGAAGAACTACGGACTGAGTTTGCGCCCCAAGTTGCTGATGAAGCGGGGTCGACGGATGCAGCTGGGGATGGTTGGGAGTTTTATGGACTTTGAAGACTTGACCAGAGTCGTCACCCATTAACTGATACCTCCGCCCCATGCACGTCGAAGCATCTCGTCCAGGCGAATTTCTTTCCTGTTATGATACCATATTCCTTCCATAGAAGAGTGGCCAGCCGCCTGCCCATGCCCGGCGCGACGCCCTAGTCTAAATCGGCCCCCCTTGGAAGTCTCAAGGGGGAAGAGTTGAAAAAAGAAACAAGAAAAAGAGAAAGATCAAGGAGCCCTGGTTCAGTTTCTCGTTAGTGTTGGTTGTTTGGGTTCCCGATCCGACGTCAGCCCTCGAGGAAGCTGGCACCTGCGCTTTGTTGTGAATCGAATAAAGAGAAATGATATGGATACAGATCCAGTATACTGTGTTTGTGGGAGAAAAAGACGACTGGTACATGTAGATATCGTTACAGCTTACACTATGGATAATCGAAATGCAAGAGAAAAAGAAAAAAGATGGAAGTGGCTGCTCAATTGTGTTTACTGATGTCTTGTCCACAAGTCTGGGTCATTCACTTCAAACCATCATCCATGAAACCCGTGAATTAATGTGATCTTATTGACCGGGCTGTCTCCTCCAATCTGACACTAAAAGACTTTTAGCTGCGCTGGTGGTATTCCTAGTTCTACATCCGTCGTCATGGTTGTCCGATCCTGGAGGAGCAACGCCCATGCCCCAGATGTGAAAACTCAGGATATATACGAGTCAGAGTGTACGCTTCTGGTTTACATATATATACAGCGAAATCATGGCAATCCTAGTGAATGCTCTCATCCTTGATCGTTCTCTAATTCTTGTAGCGGCCATCGCAAAGCTTCCTGCCAGTAACTCCCAAGATGATCGGCAATGAGATGTATCAAGAATGCGCCAGAATCCCCAAGCAGCCAGATACGACGACATCGATGGAGTAGCACACCGTAGTAAGCTAACACTAGCAGTGCCTCCGGTCGGTGTTTGCGAAGGACTTCTATAAAGTCTTCATCCAAGATAACGGGAAACGCGGATACGGCTTGCACATTCCTGTCCAGCGGTAGGTTACGATATACATTGAAAGCCCACTGTAATGAGTTTGCGGCGCTTTTGCATGCCTCCACTGACGCTGGGTTCAGATCAGAGCGTTGGATGAGTTCTATCAATGGATCACACTCATTGCCCGTATCGCCGAGATCCGTCACCTGTCTGATCTCAAGAAAGAACTTTGCCAACGGTGTCTCAAGAAGGTCGTTGTAGCGGTTCGTGGTTGTAGATCGGACGCCTCGATGTAGATGAACCGACTCGCAGAACCTCTCTATAAAGACATGAAAGGATGAGCGATATTGACTGAGTGTGTCGTACAGCATATGCAAGCTGAGAAGAGATGAGAAGAGGAACCGTGGAATATAGTATGTATCATGGCTGGCCACCTCTTGAGCATCCTTATTGAAATATGAAAGAGCACGGGTTTGAAGCTCTGTGGCAGTTCGACGATACGAAGCTGCACTTTCGGGTTGAAGCACGGCCAGATGATCTGCTGATAGAGCGAGGAGCTGGTCCAGCGCGTAAGGAGCCTGTGAAGACCACTCGAGAGCAACATCAAGAATAATATCCAGATTCTCGGCGTCTAGAAGCTGTGACTTGCGGAAGTGATGCAGAAGTATGAGATGTTTGTTGGTGAAGACGAGCTGAGGATAAGCATGAGCGTGAGAATCCGGTTGTGGTGTTGATAAAGGCGAATCAGCAAAGTCTGAAGCAAAGGATTCTGTAAAAGACGGCAGCGTCGTTGAAGAAGCCCGTTCATTGGTATTTACGCCATATCCAAGATACGACGGGGGCGGTATTGACGAGGGAGGATATAAAGCCCCTGTGCTTGAAACACTACCAGCAGGACTCTGCAGCCGACTACCACTATTGCTCGCACTAATCAAAGGCTCATTGAAGGAAGTAGTCGTATTAGAGGAGGATGTGGCTGGTTCAGGCCGTGTTGGTAATAAAGATGGAGCAGACCCCGGTGCGGCAGAAGGAGGGAACGAACAAGTCCTCTCACTAACGACACAGTTGCCACAAGCAGGACGTTTTTCATCGCATTTGATGTGTCTTCTCTTACACTCCAAGCAACCATTGCGGGACTTGCGATGGCGTCTTCGGAGCTTGGCAACCGAGGTCTTCTCCTCAGCGGCGGGATTAGACTGGGGATCCGGATGCATCGGGAAGGGAAAGAAGGGAAAAGAAAGGGCGGTAGGGTAGGCACTTAGTTTGAGTAGGTATGAGGTGTGGTCTGAAGTGAGAATTGGTTGTTCAGCCTCAGCTCAGATCAGATCAGTAGTATCATGATACTCCATAATAGTTTGGCCTTGAATTGAGTGTTGTGATTGGTCAATTATTTGCGCTCCAAAAAACTGGTATAAGTTCACTGATCGAAGAGTTCTGTTGGCTTTGTCCAGGTTCAGATTCTTCGTTTTGGAGATGACGATGCTGGAGTAGCAATTTTACCTTAGTAGGTACAGAGCAAGCCCGGCTACCTAGGAAGTACCTAATTATTTTAGCCATACGTACTCGTCTGAGCCACCTTCTATAAAACCAGCATTTAGCTTCTGGCATAGTAACAAAGAATCCTCAGTATATAAAAATAGAACAAAAGATGTCCCTACTATTCAAAATATTTATGGCAATGTCAGACGCAAACTCATGGAGGAATTTCTTCCTGTTGCTAACCTACAATAAGCCTTTCAGGTCATGTGAAATAGCAATAGGCATCCTCGAGGGATTTGGGCGATATTATCTACTCTAAAAATCTATATGACTTATCCTTTGCCTACTGTTGAATCTGCAGGTAACAGCACTACGCTCACTTATACTGGAACGAGACGATGAATACGCGTTTATCGGTTTCAGCTCGAATTTACGTATTCAGCTATTTATACTATACGCGTATAGCTCTACTAAAATGGTTTGACAGCACCTAGCCTCCTTATGTCGCCACCAACCACAAGAACGCTTCCAATTACACCTCGCCTTCAGGTAACCAAATGAAACAATTATAGCAAAAGTCGGGGTATATTCCTGTCTAATCGTCGAACCCTGCAAACTCATCGTCCTTATCTTTCTTGGCTGCTGCAGCCTCGGCAGCAGCCTTTTCACGATTTTGTCTCCGGACCTCAGCGATCAAATCATTCAGCTCCATCTGCTTGACCTTTTCGTCATCTGTCATCTTGGATGTTGCTTCTGCCTCACGGCGCTTGCGTCGCTTCTCCCTTCGCTCCACTCGCTCATCTTCCTTCTCATGCTTAGCGCTCCAAGCTCCGTTGTTCTTGCGCTTACGTTTGACCTCCTCGCTCTTATCTTGCTTCTTGGCGCCGGACTTCTCCTCCTCAAGAGCGACCTTTCGTGCTTGTTCACGAGTCTTCTCCTTGTAGGCGTAGTTGTCCCAGTCGATTTCAAGACCGCACATCTTATCGCCTGTCCAGCCCTTGAGTTCAGGCATTCGAGGCATACGGAGTAGTCCCCACGCGTTGCCAAGATCGGCCCAGTCGAGATCGGCTGCACGGAAGATTGATGTAGCTTGATGAGCGCCGTAACTTCGGGCCCAGCTCACGAATCCCTTTTGAGCCTTGTCGAACAGACCTCTGTCTGTCAGCACAAGGTCCCTCATCTTCTTCGCAGCTTCGACAGCATCGTCCTCTGATGTGATAACAGCAGGCTTTTCCAATGGTACGATTGGTGTCTTGCGGATCTCCAAAAACTTGACGTAATCTTCTTCTCGTCCTGGATGTAGCATCACCACCGCCAGTCCTTTTCGGCCTGCACGGCCAGCTCGTCCACTACGATGAATAAAGACCTTAGGGTCTGAGGGAGCATCGATTTGAACGACCAGGTCAACTTGGGGAATATCCAGTCCACGAGCAGCCAGATCGGTTGTAAGTAATATTGTAGGAGAAACGGAGTTGAGAAATCTGTTGAAGTTCTTTTCTCGCACTTTGGCTGGATGCTTTCCATGTAAGGGTACCAACGCAAAACCATCGGGTAGAATCAGAGGCAGAACATGCTGGAAGTAGTCGACGGCGGCGCAAGTGGAAAGGAATACGATGCTTCGTTGGGGCCGTATAGGTAGTTGTCGCAAAAGCTCAGCAAGAGCAGGAAGTTTTTGGCTGGCGGGCTTGATCATATATGTCATCTGAAGACTGGCTGGTGTCTTTCTGTCCTCGAGGATATTACCATCCTTCATCTTAACCTTGACCTCGATCTTGACAGGGTTTCGCAGACCAACTCGAATAATTTCCCCTACAGCTTCACTTACACTGGCGCTGAAAAGGCCAGTTCTTCGCTGTTTCGGCAAATGCGACAAAATCTTTTGCAGGTCAGGCTTGAAGCCAAGGTCGAGGAGACGGTCGGCTTCATCGAGAACCAGAACCTCAAATGAGGATTGGGGACAATGGACGTGGGGCGAGGAAAGAAGCTCGACGAGTCGACCAGGCGAGGAAATAAGAACGTTGGGGCTGTGTCGAAGGAAGAAACTGAGATCTTGAGCGGTAGTTGTCGTACCTCCCACTAGCAATTGGGGCACGATGGCGGGCACGCTGGTAACAGGTCGCTTTTCGTCGCCTTTGAGATGGGGAAGGACTTCGGCAGAGGCCTCGTGGAATTGTAGCAGGTTGACAAGAACAGTGTGGATCTGAGCAGCCAATTCGCGTGTAGGAGAGACGATTATAGCGGCGACATGATGCTTTTTTGTAGGTTCGCTAAGTCGGAGAAGTTTTTGGACGAGAGGAATGAGGAAAGCAAGGGTTTTTCCACTACCAGTGACAGCCTAGAAAGAAGTCAGAATATCAATCGTACCATTGAAAGACCTTGTTTTTCATACCTCGACTACAACATCTTTGTTTCCAAGGAAATGTGGCAGTGTTGCAGCTTGGACGGGCGTCATCTGGTTGAAGCCCATAGTTGCGACAGCATCGCGAATCCATTCTGAAAGAGGAGGATTGAGAGTGTCCCAAGCTCTGGGGCTTCTCTTCTTGAGTTTTTCAGTAGCCATGATCAGTCAAGAGAGGACAAGACCAAGGTACGTTAATTATAGAAAATAATTAGTTGGACTGTATATCACAGATCCAAAGCGCATCGAGGGGCCGTCTTTGACATCCATCTTTTGCGCGAAACATTTCTTAAAATCTTTATCTTATCACCACGTGAGACCCATGCAAGTTTTGTAGGTTGTGGCGCAGTCTGAGTGTGGCTTGCTTGCTATCCTCTTGGCACAGCACGTGCTTGACGAAGGCATCCATTAATCCATTAGTCTACAGCTCAGATGACGTGGGATTTAACACGGTTCCTGAAATGAATGATTTAATCTGGGCTGAAGTTTGGCAGGCAGGTGACGTGACATCTTGATTGGTATTGGATAAAAGTCAGCCAGATTAGATGACGGAAGAACCGGGACGGGACACAACTTAAGTGCGAGGGAAGGACAGGGACAGCTAATCTTGTTTTTAATTTCATATGCTTGCTCATTCACATGGAAAGTTGTTGATGAGGTTCGTAAAACAATATCTTACCAAACCTTTACATGAAGATAACTTCAAAACCGAGGTGTTCTTTCAAAAAGGACCCTCTTGTAGACCGTCACATGCTTGAAATCTGTAGATGTAGACCCTGTAAAAGGCGGTGTCCCACTGACAGAAGACGGGATACGAAGTTGAACGCCACAGATACGTATCCCCCAGACCCGGTGGACGAGCGAAAAATCTCCAACCGTCCGTTGTAGCCAACGCCAAACTTGATCGATACAGACGAATGCCCTTGAGCAGAAAACTCACCCTTCTGCGTTAGTTCCAGTATCCTCTTTTTACCTTTACCCATTTTGAGTGTCACGCGACTTGTCTTTGCCCTCTACGAGTCTCATTTCCTGCTTGTCTCAGCGCCCCCGTCACCTGGAATCAGCCGTCACTCTCACACGCACGCCCGCCTACCTAGTACTGTACTCTTTGACAGTACTGTACATGTGTGCGTGCCCCGGTCATCGACGTCTTATATCTCCGAACCCATCATGCGGCGGGGGATCCAACCTCCGTTGCACCCTTGTTAATCAATCTGGATTCAATAAATATTCAATCTCCCAATTCAAAAACTCGGCCAATACGTAGTCCGAGTCCCCCGAAGCGGAATCGGAATTCGAGTCAGAGCCTGAGCCCGAGTCAGGGCTACGGCTACCAAAAGCAACTACATCATCCGCAACATCACCCGCAACAACAAGAACAGCAGGATCTTGGTGCTGAGCATAACGACCAGACCCTACGCCACAACCAGCGCAGACATAGCCACGACGATACGGACGATCACATTCTGGACCCTGGAAAGCGACAACATAATCATCCCGCTCACGGATCCTCCACTCCAAACACCTTCACCATTTCTTCTCCATCAGAACCCATCACGACGGAGCGCTCATCGCGCCGTGACAAATATCTCCACTCTACAATACCCAATACCTTCTGGCCTCCTGGCTTCAACAGTCTCCGGCGCATAGTAGTCGGTGCCGTTTGCTGCTCCGCGCTCCCGCCCTTCTCCTTCACCATGTCCTTCCGATCTAAAATCCCGGAGACGCCCCGCGTCATCTCGCCGAGTCCCACCCCCTCCGAGCGCGATGCCGCCGACTATATGGGTCCCGTCACACGTTCCGCAGCCCGGAGACGGACACCCACGCCACAGCCGCTTGAAGAAGATCCAGATGAGGATCTACCCGATCACCCCGAGTTTCGACGAGCCCGAACCCGCAGCCGCTCGCCGATCGATCCCAACGCCGTGACGCGCTTGACAAAGCGGACAAGCACTGCTGCAAAGGCGGGCAAAATATCCAAGGATGCTATTCCGGAGGAGCACGATACGTCCAACGGTGCGCTCAGCAGTAACGGCAATGGAAAGGCTTCCACATCAAATGGCCACCTTGCGCCTCCTCAGCCTACAACGCCAACAGGATGGTCCTGGCGTGACTTCAGCCGCAGTCCCAGTCCACTCGGCCTGATTCCCATCCATCGACACTGGAGAACATTTGTGCACAAGCATGAGGTACCCCGCAAGGTGCTACACGTATCGATCGGATTCTTCGTCATCTGGCTATACGTGACCGGCACTCAAACAACTTCAGTAACACCATGGCTCATGTCAGCGCTCATTCCTATCACGACGGTCGATTGGCTCCGACACCGGTACGCTTCTTTCAACCGCTTCTATGTCAAAGCCCTGGGTGCCTTGATGCGTGAGAGCGAGTACAACGGCTGGAACGGTGTTATCTTCTACCTTCTGGGCGCTTGGATCGTCCTCTACGGATTCCCCAAGGACATTGGCATCATGAGCGTTCTCCTGCTCAGTTGGTGCGACACCGCTGCTAGCACCTTTGGTCGACTTTGGGGCCGATACACTCCTCGCCTCCGTAAGGGCAAGTCTCTTGCTGGCTCTACCGCTGCGTTCCTCGTTGGCGTTGGTACATCGTACTTCTTCTACGGCTGGCTCGTGCCCACCACCGGTCCTTTCCCCGGCGACGAGAACTTCATGTTCAAGGGTATTCTCTCGCTGCCCAAGACCATCTGCGAAGCTGTCAGCGTTTCGCAAGAGAAAGCCACCATCTCTGGTGCGTTGGCTCTAGGCGCTATGAGCCTCTGGTCTGGCTTCGTGGCTTCTGCCAGTGAAGTCGTGGACATTTTCGGCTGGGATGACAACCTGACGATCCCCGTCCTTAGTGGTATTGGTATCTGGGGATTTCTCAAGGTCTTCTCATAGACGATCGAGTCTTGTCTAGCAGAGGGCGTAACGGCATCTTATGAGCATAGACAAGCTGCTCTTCCTTTTATCAGATGACGGCGCATATGAGACATTGAGCAAACGCATACATGGAACGCATTAGTCTGACATTGTGCATGCATCAGGGGCATGTGTATATACCCTACTCTCTCCCCTCGTTTCTCCATCCGTTTTTTTGTTTCTTACTCTTTCTCTGCGGAAACACTCATGATCCGAAAATGGGTCTACTGGAGATCGAGTTTACATAGGTCTTTCGGGAACTTTGTTTTTTCTTTGTACTTTTTAAGCTAAGCTTGCGAGATGGGACGATGCGCGGAAGGGAAAGGGAAAGGGGAAATCGATGCCCCATACACAAAAATATTCCATTATTGTCCACTTTGGGTACGTGGCCGTAAACCTTGGTTTTGGGCTTGCATGCGGTGTTACATCGGGAGAATATATATACATATATTCCTTGGGCAACGGTGGGAACCCTCTGGAATAGACATTGGAGCGGGAACGGGATGGGATGGCTAGGTGTGATATCTTGGTTGCGTACAAGTAGACCGAACGGAACTACATAGGTATCTTGGTTAGATAATGAGACGAAACGCATCTCCTTTTTTTTTTTCTGCAAAGAGATCAGACATCATGACATCCTGTGACGAACGGTTTGGTTCCGCCACATTTGACGTCTGTTGTACGAACGCCGTACGACATTTCGTATTTCTTCTATCTCCCTGCTCAACGGTCTGGCTGATACGTCCGTGCCCCGAAGTATATTCTACAAGCTCAGAATTCCGGTGATGGTTATAACCACTTGGGCTGGAGCATGTTGCACCACGTCAAAGGCTTCAAGAGGATGGACAAAAAGACTTTTCGGATGCCAATCATCCGGGATTGGGGTAGTTGTACAGAAATGTTTAAAAAAGTTTCTTTTTTGGCATTTCGGGAGAATTACCCTGGGAATGGGATTTTGTCTCTCGGTTATGTCCGGTCGTTGAAAACTGACTTACACGACAGTGATCATGACGGCGGGGGTAGAAAAGCCGGAGCAAAACAGAGTCTCTCAATGCTGGGGGCGACTTCTGCTTAGAAGATGGTTGCCTACGTCACGAATTATCAGACAAGATGCGAGATGATTTTGAGTGATTTCCTTAGCCAAACCCCTTCTGCATTGGGTAAATACTTACCAGGTAGCTGTAGTTAAGAGTAGGTAGATTGGATATCAATCTCTCCCTCAGTAAAGCCTCATGTCTGTAGCATATTGTTCACACCATCTTTGTAAAGAGAGAAAAATTCCATCTAGTTTGCATCTCTCTTTAAAACTATCATCCTATGAGATGGTGCCCCATCATCAAACCCCCCTGTACAGAGTCGCATCTCCCCCTCCGTGTGCCTGGGCCACGCCTTGCCGCACACAACGGTGCTGAGTTGTCCGTGCGTGATGGAGGGTATCAAAGCAGGGGAGGCGTGTAAATCGAGGCATATACATATTAGGTAGTAGATTTTCTTAATATCTTAGGACATGTACGCTTGGACAGCTATGTTGCAGTAAGGATTCTCTCTTGGTAACTTGTTCACTTCCTGTCGAGTAATTTGAGACAGAATAAAAAGAGTGACATGATCAACTGTCAATGGCTTCCTTATGTGGAGATTGCGGATGCGCTGTTAAGTAGGAAACAACACCCGCCCTGCCATGCAATGCAAATGCAATGCGATGCACTGCAGGACAAAAGCACTCGGCTTCTTGTGGAGCAACGAGCCATCTGCGTTTCTACTCTCCCCAATCTCAACGAATCTCGCTTTAGTATTCGGCTCCAGTCATCATCTACATGTTCATCTCGTGGCCATTACCTCAAATCGATCAGTTTGAGGCGGGCAGATCAGACGACTTCAGTGGATTTCGGGAAAGCAAGTCATCAAAGCACAGCAGCTTGAGCTCGATCTGACGTACAGATTCCAGCACAGGGCTCGCAAGTCATGCCACCCGGGTGATAGGCTCTCGGGTTTGATGGTAGGACCCGCCAACCCGAGAGTATCAAGACGCGATCAACAGAAGCGATACACTACTAATGGGATCGCGAGGTGTTGGAACTGGGATGATGCCCGTTGATACCGATGATTATCGGCCGTAGCGCAAATTCATTCCAAGTTCGGGGACGCAGTAATGGTGAGACAGGAGAACGAGTCACTGTGTTTCGCGATTAAAGCAGCTGCCCGCATCTGATGTGCATGAGCCGTGACAGCTTCTAAGAGCTTAGTGATGGCTTCATATTGTCAAGGGCGGGTAGCCACAGGAACCGTTGGAAGACGTGTCACAGTGGCTTCAAGTACCGTGGGCATGGACAAAGGAAAGAGGCGCCGTTGCTGCAGACTCCAGAACTGCCACCGCCGAGTTGCAGCCTTGAAGCTGCATAGAAACGGGGCGTCTTCTCCATTCGTATGTGTCAGTTGGCCGGACGGGCAGACCGTGAAGTTCAAACCTCGCCCAACGGATGTCCATTTGGTTGCAGGGCTCAGGTCCATTGCAAGGGGCAAATAGCTTCTTGATACCTGGTCAATGATAACGTTGCTTCAAGATATTGACAGCAAGTGCTACAGTGGCTGCTCGCATGTCTCATGTTATAGGCCATCATGAGACATCTGAAGACGTCAGTAGGGGGCGCTAGATGCGTATGTATCATTGCAAGTTGTTAAGGTCTCATTGCCGAATAGAGACTGAGAATCGCAATTGGATATCTGGTAGTTTAGTGTTGATGATGCTGACTCTCGGAACATATTCGATGAACCTTATCACCATCCATAAGTGCACAAAAAGTCGGCCATGGAGTCCATCCGCACAGAAGTTTGCTTAGACTCTGCTCTTCACTATCGACGGGTCTAGAGCTAAAAGACATGGCTCGGACGAATCTTCAGGCATATACCCTGTCACAAAAGTCCTAAATCAGCCGTGTCCTTGCTCACCAACTTAATTAAGGTGGTGGATGGTGGATCTTGCCTTGTGCCTGTGGTGGGTGGTTGTTAATAAGGAAGCGGGGGAGGGGCGAGTAAGAACAGAGAACCTAAGATAAAAGAACCATTGCAATTTGCACTGGATGCAATCATGATATTTGCCCGAGAATTGTCCAATTAGAACATGAAGGGCTTGACCGGTCTTATCCACGATTGGGGTAGGAATAACGATACTCGGTGCAAAAATGAACGAAGCGGGAGCAAAAGGGATAGTAACCACAGAACTCAGATATGAAGCATGTTAAAAGGTCGTGTTGTAGTCGTGATAGTGGATCCTTGGAGTTGTGTTTTGTTTTGAGCAATGAGTTCGCAGTGGTACAAAGTCCAACGATTGCATCAATTGTTGAGTTGAGTCATGTCAAACAATGGATGAAAGGTCAATGAGGCTCTGCTTAATTGAAAATTTCTCAAGGCACGTGGAACATATTGGAGTAGGTAGCCAGCAAGTGGCCAGAAGGAAAAAGCAAGTCAAGCCAAAAATGGTGACATATGAATGAATGGACGGAAGGAAGGAATGCCTGCTCGGGTCGGCCTGTCATCAGAGATATCTGTTCTTACAGTAGGTAGGTACGTTACGCCTACGTACCTTCCCCCACCATCCACCACCCTCATCTTCAATTCCGCCTTAGCTAAAGGTTCTCTATGGGCTTCCACTACGTATTAGATTGCTCCTGTCAAATAGAATGCTCCTGCAAAATGGCACACCATTTCCAGGAAGCACCTCACCTCAAGCAGGGCAGGCGCGAGAAGGACCCCGGCCCCCCATCAATTGACCCCTCGATCGGGTCCCTGGAATTCAATACCGGCCCTTGTCAAATGTCAGTCAATCCATGAATCCATCCCACCGTCACAGCAACGTCTGGTAATCATCTTGACAACGCATCAACTCCTTACTGTACTCTCCTCTATAATTGCAGAGAGGGATAATGCCAGAAATTGCCCGACTTGCTGCAGCTCTACCCGACCCGCCGCCTTGCGTTCGCTTCTTAGCCCACACCCTGTCAACTATTTCTTGTGGACCAATCCTCGCCTAGTCCATTGCATGGTGTCTATCTTGACCATCGCAGGCCATCGCCTCTTCTCCTCTTCTCGACACGACCGAGCTTTTCTGGCAAAAACGCCGAACGACCAAGAAAGTGCAATTGGATGGGGGGTGTGGGAAACTTTGCGCTTAGTTCGGAGCTTCAACATGGAAATCCAAGGCTGCTTTTCCATAAACTTCGTCTTTTTGGCTTTGCTTAGCGTCAGCGCGCTTGTTCGCAACTCTCTCCGCTCCATATCGTCTCCATCCACGGTGCTGCCTGCTCCCCTGCAACAGGGTACAAGACGCAGTTCCAGTGCATACCCAAATTACACAGCGGATACAATCAGGGAATTTGCAGTTTCTGGTATCCGCAATGTCTCTGCTCAGTCAATCGTCGCCTGAAAAGCTGAAACCTGATATGGCGGTGGAATGCCAAGAGTCTTATGGGCGGTTGGTGATCTCTCACGGATGTCCATTTACACGGTGAGGCAACCAATGTCTTTTTTCTTTCGGCGCCCACCACCAATATTACCCGCTACTCCAAAAGGTATCGGAAGCCGGCCGATTATAGATGTTTTCTGATGGTACAGATATGTATTGTGAGGGTGTGGGCATTGGTCGACTCTACCTATCTACTTACCTAGGTCCATCTAGCCTACCGTTCAACCAGTCAGCGTCAGTCCCATCGTTCGCTGCGTTGTCCGTTTGGCTCTTTCTCACCACGATCCATCTGCCTGCTTTCAGCACGCTACAGTACTGTACTAAGTTAGTTATCGCCAAAAAAGCAGCGTGCCAGCCTAGTTTACACTGGCCATGTCCCTCACGTCACTCGGTCACGAACCCAGTCCAAGCCTGGCTGGCCTTGACTTGCCTCCTCCGCTGCCCAACTACCGGCTTATTGTACCTCTTCGCTCAGACGGCCAACACCACGGGTTTGAACAAGCCATTCAAGCAAATATCGGTGGGAAAACGCACCGGTCGTTTTTTTGCCTCCAGGCAAGTTCTGTACATGGCTCTTATCCCGTCTCAACACTTGGGCCCAAGGGCTAGTGCAGCCACTTGTGTCCATTGATGGACCCAGATATGCATGGCATCTTAGCAGCATCTTACTTTCGTTTGCCCTTCTACTGGTATACCGTACGGTCTAGGTCGGTCCCTTCCACGTTTGGTCTTTTGTTGGTCTTCGCTCAAGCACACAGACGTATTTTCTCTTTTTGTTAATTGTCCACACATGGCATCGTCATGTACCTGTCCGGTGCCTTTGACACAGAGTTATTGCCTTTTCAAGCACATATCCCAGTCTTACTCCTAAACTTGTCCTGTCAATGTCAGTTTGACCTCAAGGCGGTCTCCATTTTTTTTTCTTTCTAGTTTCTTAATTGTTACATCTTACATCTATGATTGAGGTCTTTGCTCTCGGCATATGCACATGCCCTTGCTCATCCTAGGCTGGTCTTGTTACACCCAGCCAACGGCGTAGCTTAAAGCGTTTACAATTTCAACGTCACTGCATTGCTAAAGCAGAGACCCTGAAGCATGTTGAAGCCACACGCTTTCCCTTTCATTTCTTACACTTTTGTCATATTCAAACGCTGTCCTTTCTCTAACTTCACCCTCCCCGTAAAGCCCTATCTCGACCATGTTTCCTTACTCTTCTCTTTCGTTGGCCCAGTTGTCAAACGGACGTTCATCTCGGATAAGTCTCTGTACCATTTCACGACCCTTCCAAGACTCCTTTGCCGCTCCTAGCCTCCCTAGCCACCCTCCTAGTAGTCCTAGCTTTGAAGGTTTGTTACCATCATGACCTTGTCGTTGTTGTCCGTGATGGCCCACACCTCTGCACCTCGTCGTGATCGTCTCGTCTAGCCCCTCGATCACCTCTCAACCATGCCATTATCCTGTAACATCCCATTGCACGCCCTCATGGGCGGGGTTGCTCATTGCCTGTTGACGAATGGTGTCAGGATGAGTTATCCTCAAGTTCTTCCGGTCTGGCTGTTGAGGGTCTCTGAAAAAGTATAAAAGGGCCAGAGTTGATCGAGTTGAGAGTTTATTCTTCTTCTTCCTTTCTCATCACTCTTCAATCAACTTCCAAACTGAAATCCCAACTTGCCCGGTTCTCATACCAAGTATCTTTAAGTTGCTGTCTTGATACACAACTCTTCTACCTCAACTGTGCTTCACTTCTTTACAACCAACTCAGCGTTGAGCAACCACCCGAATCACTTGTCAAAATAACCAATTGACATAACACATCTTCTTCTATTTTAAATCATCGTCATGTCTTCTCATTACACTTCTGTGGGCTACTCCATGCCTCTTCCTGTTCCCTCCAAGGGCTCGCAGTACCCCACCTACAGTCAATATTCCGTCTCGCCTCCGGAATGTGATGACTCGGTTAGCTCCGCCTCGGGCATCCCCTCTTACAGCAATGGTGGATACTCGGCTACCTCGTCCGGCTACACATACTCTGGCGGATACGGCGACTATGAGAGCACTCGCTCTGCTAGCGGCGTGGACTTCCAGGAGTACATGCAGGACCGCTTTGCCAACTCCTTTGATCCAATCCCTCTTGACCGCAGCATGGCTATGCAGGCTCAGACGTAAGTGGATCTATCCCACCATTAATCCCACGGCAAATCCCTGTTTCACTATTGGGAGCTGCATGTGAACTACACTAGTTCGCCGTAAACGGCCGACGAGATTTTGGCAATCCCGTACTGACTTCTTGACAGATCCGGAAAGATGAATGCCAAGCACAGAGAGCTCATGGAGCTACAGAAGAAGGCGCAGGCTCGTCTTGCAAAGACCCGCGAGCGCTTCCAGGAGGGTATGCGCGATGCTCATGAGGTCCGCAGCGACCTCGAGTGGACACAAAAGAAAGTCAGGTGAGTCAGAATTGAACCGATGCATTCTCCGACATTCGTTGCAGATACAAGCGCGGCTTTTTTTGCAGCGAGTGTGAAATGCGTCACTCATAGTTTTGCGACTTTGCGACTGACCAATTGTCACAGCTCGCTTAAGACCAAGGCTTCTCGCAAACATGGCAAGGAGTACAGCAAGGCTCGCGCCAGATACCCATCGCCTGAGAACTAGACTTCTCTAGATTTCACTTTCTTTGGAGCGGCATCTTCTTTCACTACAAAATTTTCATCCGGCGAGCAACTTTTCATTCGCGGTTATCTCACCAAAATTTCGCACATAAAACACATGCTTCGGCAGAAAATGCCGAAACGCATGAGGATCGGTTTTCTGGTATCTCAATGGAGATCTTCTTTACTATTTAATATTACGAGCATCTCACGACACCCACATGTTCAACGTGCATGAACTACCCGTTCATGCAAGGGGAACGTGAGGTGACGTTGAAATCAGGGGCACTAAGCGCGGCAAATTGAGCCGCTTGGCGCGAGGTATCTTGCTACTTCTGTTAAAAGCAGCAGGGCAAGCATGCGGGCGGCTTTTAGCCAGGAACGCCAACCTCGTGGCAACTGGAGCCAGTGTGGGGGAAACACACAGAGAAAGCGAGGATGGCGGCTGTTTCACGACTTATGGCTTATGATTGGATGAACTGAATGATTTAGGGGCGATTGTTAAAAGTACACCTCCTCCCAAGCGTCTGTGGGGGTGTTCTGGGATAGCGTCAGCAGGTTGGCAGCAAAACATGATGTGTCGGCGCCGATTGCTGCATGGCAACGGGGCTGCGAGCGTCTCTCAGGTATGGGTGACGCGGGAGCAGCCGAAGACTGCAAGGTCGACCGACTTGTCGGGTTTGCTGAGGGGTGTGTATTGAGTGATATACCCTGGGAACCACTACAAAGACGATGACGGGACGGAAAATAGTAGCGGGTTTGCAAAGCAGTGTATTTGGGACGCTTGCCCTAATCAGGGGAGGCAGCGATGTGAAAACTGCTCCATTGGGTAACACTGGGAGCTGGAGAGTTGATGGAGCCGTCTTGGGCAAGGCAAGGGTCTGCAGGAAGGTTTTCTTTGTGGGTATCTCGACCGGAGTATGGAGTCTACCAGTTCTCGTAGCAAGCAACATCTCGTTTCCCCTCTTTGACTGACGGCGTGTTCCCAGACTAACTGATGTGATAACCCCCCCGTAGATGTGATAGACTTGCTCCCACACCCCTCCAGGCTATTTCTAAACCAGTCTGAGTGAGGGAGCACATGTGATTTGAGGTATGTTGGTGTAGTGAGTCGCAGCGCTGTCGCCGTAGTGCTTGGTGAGGTTGAAGGACCCCTGTTTGTTTCGATGTCACGTGTAAACCCACGTGATATAATATTGTGTATCTTCATCTCCTGGTCAAACGTGAAGGTAATGTGGTCGTGCTCCAAAGCAGCAGGTGAAGTGTCTTGACTGAGTTACCGATCCAATCGATATGTCTCATTCGTCTCCCTTGTCCCTCGCTGTGCGTTGTTTTCTGTTATTGATGTCTCAAGCTGGTGCAACAGCTGTCGTCGTAGCATTGGCATTTTCCCGGAGGACCCACGTTCCTCGTGTCGTCAAACCGCGAGCCTTCTCAATCCTCTCCCAGGGATTCGCATTAGACAGGTGGTCGTAGTATCCAATGTACCAAGTATCCTTGCGCTCGTGCGGCGCCGAATGTTGACCCTGACGTGGTACAGACACCGGAGCAGGCCGTTGAGGAAGACTCGCCGGGCGCACTGGGTCTGAGGTTTGCTGTTCAGATTTGTTCTCCTTTTCGTCATCTTCATCATCATCAAGGGCGATCTCATCAGTGTTGGATCCAGTGCCTAAGGCTGTGGAGTTTGCACCAGTCGCGGAAGACTTTGAGGGTAGTGATGCGTCTGCATTTGGGTTATAGCGACGACGCTTTGAGGGTGGTGAAGCAGCGCCGAAGGACGAGAAACCCATTTGAGCCATGAGGGCTTCGTCGACTTCGACGTCGTTGTCTGAGGGGTCCATGGCAGATTAGTGAGACTGACTGCAGTTTGGAGTATTCGATTGAAGTGATGGGATATGACGAGATGAGCGTCGTGATGATTTGAGTGAATACAACGGTCGAGGTGGATGAGATGAAGTTGGATGAAACAGCGATGGGATGAAAAGAATGATTGAGGCTCGATTTGGCGTAAATGGGAATCTGGGGTCGGAACTAGTCTAGTGGTGGAGTTGTGGCTGTTGGGCATCTATTGTGGCTTGACCTGACCGCTCGGTCTCGTAATCGCTATAGATATGGAAGCTAAGCAACGGTAATGAAGAACAGCAAGGATTACAGAAAACGACATGGGTTTTACGGTTAGTAGCGTAATTAAAGAATCTCTGTTTCTGACAAAAAATGTCAAAAGGTTTATTATTGCTTTATTAGAAACCGCTTCAGTGCTTCAACATTATGAAGCCATGATGCTTTAAATAGGTACAGTATTGACGGCTTACTATCATTTAGATTAGATGCCGAAAGAAATATCAGTGACATCAGACCGATGATCAAGGGTATCGTATCGGTCAAAACATAAAATAGCCAGGATAATTTATGCGGTGCAAGGAGCCTTCGGAGCATTAGACGAAAGCCAGCGAATGACAAGAAACTTTCCCTAGCGTTTGCCTGACGGATCTGCGGCTTCTGAAGCCTGGCGCGTTTCATTCCTCGGGCGGGATAAAATTAGGTAGTACCAGACAGGGCCCTTTGTTGTCAAGCTTGAAATTTCATGTGAACTTTTTCTTGCTTTTTTCTTCTGCTTCTTTCTTGATTAAACTCATTTTCTTAATTCTTACATCACATTTAATAAGCTTTTATCATTGTGGACTTGAAGATATATACTGTCTAATACCTACCTGCTCTTGAAAGGTACTAGCTATTGAAGCCCAACTGAATCATCGACATCATCACCATGGCCGAACAAAAACCCATCAAGCTCAACGCTCCGACCAAGTACTGCGCATCCACCAAGACCTCTCCTGCCGTAGATCCTCCCACTCTTGACTGGATCACGACAACATGGTCCGTCACGCACTCAACACTTTCCATGTGGCGTGACGCCCGTAATGTGCGCATCACATACAAGATGCTCCCGGGAACCTCAGATGGTCGTCCCCGCATGGACGACCTAGTCGAGTATGAGCCTTTGTCCAAGGACGGCACCCTCAAGACCGTTGAGGGCGTCGATACTCAGGCATCTTCTATCGGCTGGGACTGGCGCGGAAAGGGATGGTTGGCCCTTGTTACCTCACACTGGGAGCTGCTCGGCTGGGGTGAAGTTGTCACTGCAGAGGGCGTCAAGGAGAGGTGGGCTGTTACGTGGTTTGCGCCCACGGTGTTTACCAAGGAGGGATTGGATATTTACTGTGATCGAAAGGAGGGTCTGAGTGAGGAGACTTATGCGAGAGTCTTGGAGGCTTTGAAGGGATTAGAGGCCAAGAAGGTTGTTGAGTTGGTTGAGACTCATATGCAGCCTGTTGAGATTAGACTCCCGTGGGTGGAGAGCTAGTCTTGCTGTATGTTGTTTTTGTTCGTCAGACGTGGAGGATTAATATTGGGTAGGATTTTTGACAGTTGGAATGCGATATACCCTGTGATTTGAGACAAACGGCTCCCAAAGCACCACCATAAAATTCATATAGGTATGGTCAGTCATCTACTTGACTCTAGTTGGCTTCAGCAATACGCTGATGGCAAGCTCTGCCATGTTTGCAGCAGCCTTGTAGCATTCCATATCTACTTTGGTGGTTACTCAAACGGAACCTGGCTAAAGCTGGTTTATGAGATATAGGTAATATAAAGAGTGGCCAAAAGGGTATCATGTTGATCGCTATCGTAGTTCATGACGACTCCGTCGTCGTTCTTCATCCACTCCTTTTTCAGATCTCCGGTCTCGTTTCTCACGATATTCTTCATCCTTTCTGCTCCTGTCTCTTCGTGGTTCATCCTCGTCATGGCGTCTTCTCTCATGCCGGGACCCTTCTTTTTCATGACGCTCATGTCTTTGACTCCGTGAATCCTGTTGTCGATCACGATCATGCCTTCGCTCTCTGGACCTGTGTCTTCGCTCATGGCGATCCGACGATCTTGCCCGATCACGGCTACGATCCCTGCTTCTATGTCGCTCTCTACTTCTGTCCCTACCTTCGTGCCGTCGCCGTTTCTTTTCGCGATGTCGCTCATCGCGGCGCATGTTCTTCAACTCCTGTTCTCTTTCCTCTTGGAAGCGCTTCCTGTCCTGTTTAAGCTCACGAACCTTGGAAGCTCCCTGCTTCATCATGGCAAGAGGGTCGTTAGACGCTATGCGTTTGGCATCACGATCTTTGCGATTCGGGTCTTGATTGCCCCATACGTCTTTCGATGAAGCATCGGGGGCCGCAGCATCAGACTGCGAGTACCATGGTCGTAGAATGCCATCTTTTCCTGCAGCATTTGAGAAGCGCATCATGTATTGGTCTTCGTAGCTCTGTTTCTTTTTCTTCGCTTCCTTCTCCGCCTCTTCATTCTTCTCTGCATGCGCCCTTGACTTCTCGTCGCCGAGCAAATCAATGTGCCCATTATGGTCCATAATAGGCGCAGAGCTTGTACTCTTGCGTTCAGGCTCGGCTTTCACGAGAGCTGAGTCGTCATTCTCTCTTGCTACTCGCATTTCAAAGTCGGTGTCATCCTCGCCTGGTCGCTTTCGTTTTCGTCGCGTACCCCTGTGTGAAGCATCGCGATCACGAACAGGTGTCTCGTTTGGCCTGGAGGGCTCAGGTTCTTCAATTGGGGGAAGCTCTTCACCGCGCAAAATGGCTAATCGACGCTGCGCATCAATCTCCTGCATGCGCTGCTCTTCCCCTTCCTCGGCAGCCTTCGCGGCAGCCTCATCGCGACGGACACGGGCGATATTGTCGGCATTGTAGACGTTCCACGACTTCTTTCCTAAAAGATGACTATATTTGTTAGAGTTATGCCCAGTGACGTTGGTCTGTTCTACTTACAGTGGCATCTTGAAAGTTGGTATGAAAGAATAGTTAAAACATTGAATCACCGCGTAGAAGCTCTCCGTCGCCGGAATGCGGGGCCGAAGATGACATAGGCGCTAGCTAAGCCCCTGGATAATGGGTGCATAATTGCCCCTCCAGTCGTCAGCGTCTTGTTGAGTTCTCAATGCCAACCTAAGCATGAGGTAAGTGTGTACAAAGCTTTGGAGTAATCACTAGAAACTCCCATATTCAGGGTCACAATTCTACCACATCCCATGACTCATAGGCTGTAAAGCCAGATCTTTTCTTTGATAGACCGCTAGAGCTCTTTCTTTGTCAAGCACAATGGTGTCGAGTTGTCCTGAGAGTCTTCTGAATCGGGTATATTATGGGCCCAATCCAGCTATCTCGTGCCGTGATTGGCCTGGAGCTGCTTCAATACTGCTACACCTACAGTGTCAGCATGGAGTTTGGGTACCTGGCGCAGCTACCCTCCATCCATGACCATCCATTAACAAGACACGACACTTGTACTTAACCATCTAGTACATAAGGCAACCAACCCAGGTTCTGACCAGCGGAACTTGGAATTTGCAACCTCATATACACGTCGCCAAAATGTCCAGGACACCTTTCAGCGGATTCATGGGTGGCTCTCGAGGCCAACAGCCTCCTCCACCCCAGCAACAGCAAGGCTACGGTGGTCCTCGATACAACGACCCTCGGCAGCAACAGCAGCCTCCCCAGAACTACCAGGGCGGAGGTGGTGGTGGCTATGGAGAAAAGCCCTCGCGATCTGGCGGACGCCAAGTCAGCCTTCGAGTTGAGAAGGTCACAGACAAGTCTCTTCAATCAAGATTGATCTACGGCAACCTGTATGTATTCGCATTCCCACATCATTGAAGCACATCTAACGTCTGATCAGGTGCGCCGTTTCTCCCGATGACTTCCCTCCCAACCGCGATGGATCCGATCTCTATATTCTCCTCCGAGGAGGTCAACCCGTTGGCGAATACGTTGTCACTGCAAAGCCCGTCCCAGGATTCCCTCAGGGCTGCATCAGTTTGTCAGACCCCCAGCGATCATGGGCCGGTATCACTATGCGAGACATGTTTACCGGAGAAATCTATGACCCTTTCGCGGCCGGAGGCAAAGCGTACTTGGGCTCGGTTGACCTAGAAATCGGCTTCGCTTCTCCCAACAAGAAGACAGACGTTCCTTACGATGAGGATGAGCTTTCCAAGATGTTTATCGACACATATCAGAACCAGGTGCTTTCTCCTGGTCAGCGCATTCTTATGGACCACCGAAATATTCCTCTCCTTGTCGTCGTCAAGACAGTCTCTTTGACAGATTTGGCCATGACTTCAGACGACTCGTCCAAGAAGGCTCAGCGAGAGCCCCAAGCTAGGGGTATCTTGACAACCCAGAGTCAAGTTATTTTCCATCGCGATGCCAAGGGTGACTTCAACCTTAAGCCTTCGATGCACAAGCCCAACTCGAACGCCATTCTCGCTCCAGACTTCAAGTTTGAGGATATGGGTATTGGTGGTCTAGACGATGAGTTCGCCACCATTTTCCGCCGTGCGTTTGCATCTCGTATTTTCCCTCCTGGTTTGATTGCCAAGATGGGTATTACTCACGTCAAGGGATTGTTGCTGTACGGTCCTCCAGGTACCGGAAAGACCTTGATTGCCCGACAGATTGGTAAGATGTTGAACGCCAACCCACCCAAGGTTATCAACGGGCCCGAGGTTCTCAACAAATATGTTGGTCAGTCTGAGGAGAACATTCGAAAGCTGTTCGCCGATGCAGAGAAGGAGTACAAGGAGAAGGGAGACGAGAGTAGTCTGCACATTATCATCTTTGACGAGCTTGATGCTGTCTGTAAGCAGCGAGGCTCGGGATCTGGTGGAGGTACTGGTGTCGGTGACAGCGTGGTGAACCAGCTCCTCGCCAAGCTGGATGGTGTAGACCAACTCAACAACATTCTCCTGATCGGAATGACCAACCGAAAGGATATGATTGATGATGCTTTGCTACGACCCGGACGTCTTGAGGTACACCTTGAGATCTCACTCCCCGATGAGGCGGGCCGACTCGATATCCTCAAGATTCACACTGCCAAGATGAGTGCCAACGGATTATTGGACTCCAGCATTGATTTGGAGGAATTGGCTGGTTTGACCAAGAACTTTTCAGGTGCCGAGATCAGCGGTCTAGTCAAGGCAGCTGCATCTTGTGCATTTTCACGACACACCGAAGTTGGTCAGCTTGCTGCCGTGAAGCAGGATGTCGCCAGCATGAACGTGAAGCGCGAAGATTTCATGGTAGCTCTCACTGAGGTGCGACCTGCTTATGGTGTCTCGGAGGCTGAGTTGATGGAGGCCATTCGCTTGGGTATCTATCCTTATGCACCTCATATCAACATGAACATTCAGCAAATGATGCGCGTTGTGGGCATGGTGAAGGAGGATCCGAACAAGTTCAGCACATCTGTTCTTTTCCACGGCCCTATGGGATCCGGCAAGACTGCTCTGGCTGCACACATCGCTATGCAATCAGGGTTTCCCTTTGTCAAGATGGTTACACCCTCAGACCTTGTTGGATACCGCGACGACTTTGCCAAGAAGGACTACGTTCACAAGGCCTTTACAGACGCGTACAAGTCGCCTGCTAGTATTCTGATCCTGGACGACTTCGAACGTCTGATCGGATGGAACCCCATCGGACCTCGTTTCTCCAACACCATGTTGGAAGCCTTGACGACTCTGATCGTCTCCCGACCTCCCAAGGGCCACCGTCTTTTGGTTTTCGTCACCACTTCGAAGGCTTCAGTGCTAAAGATGCTCGAGATCGATAACGATTTCGCAAAGAAGGTTGCCGTTCCTGGTGTATCTAACCTGCGTGAGCTGGCTGCGGTCCTGCAGGAGTCACCCGAATTTGATTACGACGTTAATGCCGCCGTCAATGAAATTGGTCGACAAACAGGCTCGGACAGTGTTGGAGTGGGTATCAAGACAATTTTGGATTGTATCTTTGAGGCCAAGAGAGATCCCAACGGGCAGGTCGTCGAAGCCTTTGTAGAATTGGTTGTGGGTAAGATTCAGGAATTAAGAGTATAGATTGGTTCATGTATTTATCAAATAGAGTCTTAAATTCCCAATACGAAACCCCTGGACTGAGAGGATTTGTTTGTTCCTGCATTCTATGAATTCGTAGCTACGGGTTTCCATGTTATAAGTTAGTGCTATACGATCAGATCTTCCAACACGTTGTTTTATACAACATTCACATGCATTGTAAAAGCTGGTTTCCGCAAAATGTTGTCCTCTCATGCTACCAGTCACAAAAATCCATGTATCTCTGCAGATATATGGCAAAAAACGTGTACATCAAGTCAACATAGGGTAGGCTCATCGAAACAAATGCCGTATCTACAAAACTAAAACAATCCAATCATCTCGACGTTTTGAATCAGTCAAGACTAATCGATTGGATCTGTAACGATATCTATGGAAATACAAGGATAGCTATTTCTCAATGTTACATTCACTGCAACATTGCCATTGGGCATCATGATCGCCTTGATCATCCTCTGGTACTCCAAGCTTTCGGCAGTGTGTAACCGTAGAGGACATGCACATCATTAGCTAGGCTGATCACATGCCCACGACTTCAAGCGGGCAAATTGTAAAAAAAGAAACGGGTTAGCGAGGTTTCTAGGATAACCATGAAAGAGAACACGCGAGAATGGATCCGTCCATGGTAAAAATTTGTGCGAGTACCGTTAACTAACTGCCTGGGTTGAGAAAAAAAAGAGTGGCTGGAAGAAGCATGGGGCTTGGAGTGGTTTATCGGCGCGGGCCTTTTTTTTCCCCTCCCCTCCATCACGAACGATTTGCCAGATCTGATCTTTCTTTGCTCAACTTGGTTTGACTCGACTTGGCCGGGGCAGCGGGCAAGAGAAAAGAATCTTTCTCGAACCGATAGGCGGTCAACAGACGAACCTCTCAAAGAACCCATCATAACGAGTCAGTTATGCTTTTGCCGCCCAACCATTTCCCCTCCAGCAGGGGTCCCGGCGGACGTCACGCTATAAATTCTCCATTTAAACGCATTTCTAGTGAGTCAAGGGAAAAGGTCATTGGGTTAGGTTCTTTGCAGTGTTGAGTGAGGATCTGGATGGAGAGGGTTTGTGTTGATCTGGCGCGTATCGACTGCTGGATTCGGGGCCGACAACCACACAAAGCCTTTTACTATGTCCGACTGCGTAGATGATGTGATGTTTGAGCAATTGGCGCATCAGCGATTGATACACTTATGCAAGGTAATCACTTTGGTACAGTACAAGTCTTGTCTTGTCCCAGTGAGTCTAGCCATAGCATGAATGATAGCTCACTCAGAGATGCAAGGTTTGGTCATTACGAGCCAAGCAAGTAAGATGAGGCTTGCGGGGATGACTAGAACAGGGCTGCAGGATTGTTTACATGGACTTTGGATAAGTATTGAGAAATACAATTACAGGCAGCAAGATACTTTTGCACGTTATGTCTGTCTGTCCCGTCTCTCTAGGGTTGACCAGAACCATGGGTTTTATTTCTTACCCTGAACCCAGGATCACGACCTAGACTGCCGAGACAGGAAAAGACCACGGATGGTTCCCCGGCACCCGAGTAACTGGTGTCGAATCACGTCTTAAAGTTTGACCCAGGTCTTGAGTCTAAAAGGTTCTGACAGTACGTAGTTTTTTTGGTGGGTGTCATGGATGGATGCATCTCCCTGACCAGTACGTTAGCCAGCCCCGTCAAGGATCCATTCATATAACGCGCGCGCGAGTGACAAAAGGGAATTGAAAAGATGAGCGCGATGTATAATAGAGGAAGGGAGAAGATAGAGGAGGATATTGTGGTAGTGATAAAAAAATGAGGATACCTTTTGCCAAGAGGAAAAAAAAACGTGATGGACCATGCATGATGCATTAGTTGCGCTGCATTGTCGGTCATGGGATTCTCTTCTGGGACGATAGAGACCTTTACCCCCGCCAGGCTGCGAAGCAATCAATCAGTTGTTGCACAGTATGTACTTGATTCCCCTCACGGGCACATTTTGAGACTATTAGTGAAAATATCTTTTCTTTATCAGAATTGATTGATACCCAAAATGAAATACTATGTCAGTTATGCAGAAGAGATCGACAAAACTGGGCATAAATTCTACATTTTCCATGGTCCATCAACCAATGTCGAGCTCCTCTCGGACTCGACCAAAACTCTGTTGGAATATTGAGGAGGGGATTGACTCGAACTTGACCTAAAGTGTGTGCCTCTCTTGGAGTCTGTTAGCTGCAACGTCGAAGCAATGGATGGATGGGCAGAGGAACAAAGTAGAGAGTACCTGATTTTATTCCAATGGCTGGTTAGTACAGGGATGCTTTTGTATGCGAGCACGGGCCGAGATGGGAACCGTTGAGGGTCCATCTGCAGGTACTGAGTACATATTTTCACCTTGAACACACCAATTGAGACGTCGATTGTATGTACCGATACCAAGGTTATTATCCCTGTAATGTGATTTGGACTTTTGTCTGTGAATTACCTCATTTTATACATGCGTCCTTGATTGTTGCTCAAAGGGAAAAGGAACTCGGGAATCCGTGATTGCCAATGGTTGCTTGCTTGCTACTGTATGTACTGAATCTTTATTCATGACTCCCATCCCTCTTTTTAGTACGGGAGGCAAACAGTTCGTATCAAGCCGAGCTGTAACTGCATCGCCAATCAGATCGCTAAGCAGTACAGTAATACTCGAAAGAGCTGGGAGAGAGCTGGAGTTAGCTCGCCATTATCCCTCTCCACTGGGGTTGACTTGGGGGCACACGATACGACATTCAAGGTACAGAAACTACAACACCACACTAGTCATTGGTGCGGAACAATGTATAAACTACAAAATCGACCTGAATCGATAAGTGTTATTCTTAAGTGCTAGGTTGACATTGACCCACACACCCTCTTCTTCTCTTCCCACGATCCCATGTGCCAAACCAACCGGCAAGCAAGCCCGCTCAGTCTAGAGCCTGGACCCGCGCACGCGCACCCATTCAAAGCAAGCGTCTTAGTCTGGCTCTGGCTCTGGTTCTGGCACTGGCACTGACTCTGACTTTGGTTCTCTCTGGCTTCGAGAGTTGAGAGGTTCGAAAAAAAAAAAAAGTCTCCCCCAATTGCTTCTGAAAGTGTCCTTCTTTACTTTTCCTTCCCCCAATTCCCTCTCTCTTTGCTTTTTATGTGTGAGACTGATCGAAAGGGCTTGGCTAGGGTCCTATTGTCGTATCGTGTGCCGTTATTTTGCTGAGAAAACTACACGTCTGTTTTTTTTCGCATAGAGCGTGACTCTTTTTTTATTTTTTATGACCCCTCTGTCGTTGTCCCAGTCTCAATCTCTTCTTGCCTGTGCCTGTTGTCTTGTGTCTATCCCGTTGAGTTGACCGACGATCACTCAGCTGTTGAACATATCCCTGACACAACCAACTCAAATGTCAACAACAACAACAACAATACTCTCTTAACGCAACAAAGAAAGAACCAATTATTGTCTCTCTCTTTGCTTTATGGCTTTATCATGTAAGTCGCTTCATTAATTACTTTTCTCATCATGACATCAGCTCCACACTTCAAGTGTCCGTGTTGGAAATTCGACCAGGTCTGCCATCCATGCTTGTTCGTCTCGCCAGGCCTCAGGTTGGTCTGGTAGTTATTTAATTACCTAGACTACGCTGCAACCAGGCTGGACTAGCATAACGAGGCAATCTAACGTTGTTGATGGTCCTTGGTCCTAGCAAATACACTCATTCTACATACTTTCATCTTTCTCTTTAGTTACCCCATATCCATCATATCCATATCGGACTCGCCGTCGTCTCTTGAATCTCTTTCCTTCCTTTTCCCTCTCCCTCATCTCTGAACTACTACCCGGGCGACCTCTCTTACCCCACTGTACCTAGCCCGCGCGCGCACCAGGATCAGTTACGGCCCAGCACAAACCACGATATGCGCGCCAGCTTTCGCTACCTCCAAATTACTCGCTGCTAACTCAATGCCTTGATTGACAGCTCCTCTATCGCTTTGAGCACTGTCAGCTCTGCACTCTCCTGACAAACAGGCAACGCGCCTGCAAGAGAACGTGCCATGGAGGCCCTGGAGGCTTCGTCTGCAGACCCGCTGCCGCCAGCATCTGGTCTCAGCACTGCGCCCCCAGCTGCAACCACTGTCAAGGATCCGACGTCGACCAAAACAATCGATCAGCAAAGGTCTCGTTCAGGGTCAGGCCTTGTCACAGCCCCTACAGCAGTCGTCGCAGCACTCAGGAAAAGGGAAACCAACAACAACAACACCAGCCCCAGCTTCTCGACGCCCAGCAAGTGGCCTTCTGTGAGGTCCACTACTACCAACGCCGCGCGCATGCCCACGAGCAGTACCACTGTCGCGAAGCCCCTGGTTCCTCTTTCAGAACGACGAATTCACCAAAGCAAGCACACGACTCGAAGTCTCAAGGACTCAGATTCCAGCGCTGACCCCCAGGGCAGCCTGGCCAGATGGGAAATTACTCCGGATGGCGGATCGGCAGGTCGAGAAGGACGTCAATTCACTGTTGCCAACGTGGGGAACAATGGTCGCATATATCTGAGGTAGGTTGAGATCTGAATCATCTCATGTTTCCTGCTACCAGGTGCCAACCCGGGTCTCCCTTGGCTAAACGCCCTGCCCTACTATTGCTCTCCCTTCACTCAGCGGTCTTTGCTCGCACTTTGTGGGGAGATGTCTTAGTGGCTTCCGTGTTGCGATCCCATCTATTGTCGCCTTGGGGATATCGCAACGTGGCTGGCACAAGACACGACGCTTGCTCGTATTAACACTTACGTGCCACAAACCACTGACTCTCATTTCCTAGGCCGACCGTTCGCCCTGCGTACCAGCGATGCCCTCAGCCTCAATTTATCTTCCCAATCACACCACCTAGCACTGCAGGCTTGGATGCAATTCCTCAGAACAAACAGGTTCAAGACGAGACCAGCGAGCTTCACGTCAGCCAGTGGACCCCGACCGAGCCATCGCCTTATGACGCCAACAATCGAACCTTTTTTGAGAACGATTCCTATCCGCTCCGACCCATAAGGCACAGACGCGCCCTTTCCGACAGCACGGTCCACGAAGTAACCGTTGCGAAGGACTCGGAGCCGGGGGCCTTCAAGATCGTTATATCTAAGCCGTTGGATGAATACCGGCCCCGGACTATGGAAGATTTCGATTCCACCTCTGATCCCCTTCTCGACATTTCGATTCCTTCCTGGCGTATTGGTATCCCACGGTTTACTGGACGAGGAACGCCAATGATTCGCGGGTCTTCGTACGCTCCCACTGAGGAGTTTCGCTCCAGTAGCGCTTCGCTGCTGAGCCGACCTCAGGGCGTGCTTAACAGTTCCCATCCTGATATTGCATCACCAAGACGACCGAATTCCATGACTGTGCCGATGTTACGACTTTCACGAACAATGTCAGCCTTGACTCAGACTCCCTCGAGTGCACAGTTCTCCAAAACCGTCCGCCCTAGTTGGCGATCTAACTCAAAGGTTGAACCGGCCATGTTCGACGACCTCACATTCAAACCAGCATGCGATGATCGAACATTAGTAAAATATTCTGCGGCAACTGGTGCCGTTATAGCTGCTACACCCCCGCGACTCGTTGCTGAAATCACGTCACCAAGTTTCCTCGACTACGAACTCATCTCTGACTTTTTCCTGACCTTTCGAGCTTTCCTCGAACCCGTGGATCTTCTTCGTATGCTTATAGCCAGGTTGAGGTGGGCTCTGGCTCGTGACGATGAAACAGGCATGGTGGTTCGTGTTCGCACATTCGTTGCTCTCCGACACTGGATTCTCAACTATTTTATGGATGATTTCGTCATGGACTATAACCTTCGACTCGTTTTCTGCGAGCTCCTCAATGACTTTGTGGACGAACTCTCGCAATGCAAGCGATCTCGAAAAGTTCAGCTTAAGATTCTTGGAGAGCTCAAGAAGTGTTGGCGAAGAGTTTGTGCCCTTTATTGGGATGGCCCTGATTTCGACGACACTCTCGATTCTAGTGTGCCCATTACACCTGGTGGTATTGCAGGCCACCGAGATGCTAGTCTGGACCCGTCGTTCTGGGAACAAGATGGAGCCGAAACACACCGTATCGAAAGTTTGTTACCGCTCCGGAAGAGCCTCGCCGACCGAACTAGTTTCATCGCAGATATCTCTCGAGCCGGCCATGTTACAGATTCTGTCATTGTAGAGCCTCGGCCGAGCACACCAGATAGACAAATCACCAGAGATCCTATGGAGGAACAACAAACATCGCCAATCAGTATGACCAGCATGGATATTGTTTCTTGCTCCTTCCCTACCAAGGTCAAGCCTCCTGCCCAACCAACAGCTCAACATCACCAGACAAACCCTCTAGCAGCCCACCCTGTAACAACCACTTCACTTCCTCATTCGGGACCGGTAGCAACAACCCCTCGCGCACTTGTTGGCAAGCGAGTACGACCCCAGGGTGCCCACAAGCGTAACAACAGCTTGACTGATTCTCTACGGGAGCACAGCACCGACAAGTTGTCATTCAAGGATCAAGAGTTCATGATGACAGCCCCCTATGCGGGTAGCCTTGTTCGTGGAAATCTGCTACCCCCAGGCCAGGCATATGTTGATATCGAACCGGATGAGTTTTCCAACGGCTTACTACCAATCACTAGCATCAACCACGAAAACCAGAGCCTCATTAAACAAAGAACGCCTGCAGGTGCTATGTCCGGCCACGGCATGAAGAAACTTTTGGGCAGTGTGCGAAGAGCCCTGAGCACTAGAGGACAAGGAACGTCGTCATCCGCTCAAGGAAGCTTTGTCAGCATCAACAATATTGGTCCTCGAGGTGCTACAACGAACCGTATTCCTGGAACAGCTGTTGTACCCCAGAACCGACCAAGGCCTAGCGGCTCTCGACCGCCTGTGAGAATTGACTTGCTTGGTGCGGAAGTGGTCGAAGATTTCAAGAAGGCAGTACGGGATGAAGCCGCTGCTGAGGCTGACCGTCGTGGATTACCACCACCGATGTCTCCCAACCCATCTTTAACGCCTACCGGTGATTTTCACTACTCGGCTACTTATATGGATTCAACCTCCTATGAGCACCTGCCCCATGATCAGAGGCAACGGCCTGTTAGTGACATGGCCATTACTACAGGCAGCAAATCTATTGTGATCGTGGACGATACGACTCCTTTCGATCCGTCTCTTTTACATAGAGTTCCCACCAGCAATGCTTCCGTTGAAGCATTTGCCGATGCTTTTAAGCTGACAGGTGCTGACCCAACACCTCCATCTACCCCTCCGGCCGGTCACAGCACAGGTACACCCAGGCGTTCTTCATACTTGCTCAACCAACATGTTGTACGTCCTTCATTAGACGAGGACCCTTTGCCGCCATTCGTTCCCGACTTCGAAACTCTTGCCCCTGTTACCAGCGCACCCATCTCCGAAGATGGTAATCGCGGGCCATACTCGAATGCAGCCCGCAGCTCACGCAACCACCCACCCGTGTCGTTCCAGAACCATCGCCGTCTAAAGTCCGGCAGGACACACCGATCTTTGAATTCAATACTGCGCCGACGTAGTTCAGCTATTAACGCCCTCGTTCGTCGATCTACAGTCCAGAGCTTTGATGCCACCACAGTTTCTGCCCCATCCGTCGCAGAACCCGAGCCTGAAGAGCCCATGCCACAGCCCCTGCGAATTCTTCGTCGACGCCCAGGAGGAGATCTTCGAGCCGCTACAAATGTGGGAGAGCTGGACCCCGTTAATACACTGAGAAGATCACAGTCCGTTGGCTCACTCACAACATACTCTGAGTCAATTCGCAGCTCTTTCATTCAGAGCCCCCGCATGAATTCGTTTGGCCATGGTTCCTTTGGCCGAGGCTCTTATACCCGCGGTTCTTACGGCAACGGTGAAGTTGTTTCTATTGAATACGGACAGCCAAAGAGCGAAGCATTTTCTGTCGGACAACTTGCAGATAAACCGAGACGCGATCTGTCTTTGTTCAGCACTCATTCATCCAAACCAGCGATGCGTCCTTCTTTCGAAAAAGAGGCACAGAAACTAGCACAAATTCCAGACGATGATGACGACGGTGGTATTGAATCTGCGCTGGCCAAGCTCGAAGGTAAACTTCCTGCGCGAAGAGCCCACAAATCAGCTGTCGGGCTTCCGATGGGCCGTACCGTCAGCGACAGCGTTGCTACACATAAATTGGATGCCGAGCACAAGAAAGAACACCATGAGCAGCAGGTTGTGGTTAGAGAGACGTTCATGTTAGATGCCGAGGATAGTGAGCCTGAGCCTATGGTCCAGTCGCAGGACCAGCATCTCACACCCCAACGGCCGGTCACTGAAGCAATGTCTTTCTTGACTGGTTCTTCTCACAACTCTTACTCCTCTGTGCCAATTCTCGAACGGGATTCTGTCAAGGGTCGCCCATGGACCAACATGTCAATTCTAGAAGGCCCAGACGACGAAACCACACCTCGTCCACAGAAAACGCTCATGTACGATGACGATGAGGACGACTCCCAGCACGCATCATACGACTTTGTGGAGAAGACACATAGTATCGAGGGTATCAAGCCTGGCGATACTGCTCCATCAGTTGAAGAAGATCAGTCGTTCCTCAACGACGACAGCGATCTCTCATCTGAGATGTCTGCCGATGCTCTTGAATATGAAGAGTCTGAGTTTGGTGAAAGCCTGGTCCCACGTGTTAAGCTTCCTGCTCATCCTCTTGGATCTCCAGCACCCGCTCCTAACCGCAAACCTCCCTCGCCTCCCATGACTCTGGTACAAGCTCTTGAGATGTCTCCGACTTCCTGCGTCCATGTTCCTTCATTGCACGAAGAACAGGTCTGGGGACAGAAGCCACTCCCTCCAACCCCGGAGGCAACACCAACTGCCCCCTATGCTCTAGCAGCAGAACGAGGAACAATCGATGGGTACCGCCAAGCTGCTAAGCCCGAGTCTATCGAGAGCAACAAGTACTCAGCTCATTTGCCGTTCATCCTGGCTTTTGACTCGGAGATTCTTGCACAGCAGTTTACCCTCATCGAGAAAGACGCCCTGAATGAAATTGACTGGAAGGAGCTTATCGACATGAACTGGAAAGACGCTGCTCACAGTGATTCTCGCTCATGGGTTGAGTTCCTCCGCAACTCTGATGCTCATGGCGTTGAGGTTGTTATCGCTCGCTTCAACATCATGGTCAAATGGGCCATTTCTGAGATTGTTCTGACTCAAGGGTTGGAAGAGAGAGTGCGATGCATCACCAAGTTCATCCACATCGCAACGCACTGCCGTCGATACCGCAACTTTGCCACTCTCGGACAGCTTACAATCGCTCTATCCAGCAACGAGGTTGCCCGTCTGACCAAGACCTGGCAACACGTCTCTCCTCAAGATCTGAAGACACTGCAAGATCTTGAGCAGTTGGTTACTCCCATGCGCAACTTTTACAACCTCCGGGCTGAGATGGAGATTGGCTCAGACCAAGGCTGCATCCCCTTCGTGGGTATTTATACCCATGACCTTCTTTACAACGCTCAGCGTCCATCCGAGATGGCAGGCTCGCCTACCACACCTCCTCTCATCAACTTTGAGCGGTGCCGTATCGCCGCCTCTGTTGTCAAGACATTGCTCAGACTGTTGGAAGCCAGCACTCGATACAAGTTCCAGCCTATCGAGGGTATCACAGAGCGCTGTCTCTGGATGAGCGCCTTGAGCGATGAGGAAATCCGACGCCACTCGGAGATGCTCGAATAAACCTACACAAGCATGCCGCCCACCCACACTTTCATAACACATCACACATATGGGAACGATAATTACGATTTATGACTCACCGACTCGACGGCGTTTCATCTCCTATGTTTCAACATCATCACAAGAGCATACCCAGCATGCCTCTGCATTATACCCCTCTCCTACATCTATAATCATCACCTGGCTACAGAGCCATTTCATTCTCCAACTCCACATACAATATAATCATCATCAAAGCATCTGGGCACTACAGCAAGGAGTTGGGAACTCTTTTTTTCGTTTCGTTTTTTTTTTTTTTTTCACACGAAATTCATCTATGGGGGATGATTTTCTAGGCCTGGTTTCATCATCATACCCGCACAGCGCAAGCCTCAAGTTGCGTCTGTACCTTTTTGGCTTCTCATATTCATAGAGCGCGATGGGAGATTGATGGGAATGTGTATCGGAAGGATCAAGTGTTTGGATTCACATGGTATACGTGGTTACTGATGGGCGGGAGCAACGGAGTTGACAAACTGGAGGATTAGTGAATGAGCAGATGTAGCAAAGGATTTACACAATTGATACCATGTCTACGATGAAGAACTGTCGTCTATTTGCTTCTGGTGCTATGTGTCTGTTGGTTTCTGATCAAAGTGATGACAAGTAAGATGCCCATACTAATCCTAAGAAGAAAGCAAGAAAGGCAAAAGACAAACACAATTGAACGCACGACTTCCAAAAAACGAAGAGTGGGAGTGGGAGATTGTTTTAGGATTTTAGGTTCGTAGTTTAGAAGGTTTATAGGATCTAGGTGGGATACTACTGCACCACTCTTCGCTGATAATATATAGAGTTAACTCAAGATATATAGGCATCCTGTGTAGACCTTCTCATTCTTATGTGACTACTTGACTACACGATGGCATTCGACACACGAACATGGTACATCACTGTCAACAATCATTTACGGCACACTTGAGATGGGTAAAGCCAGCTTTAGACGACTCATATTTTGACTTCTGCTCGCATCAATACAAATTTCCACAGAAACAAAAGGCGGGATAACGATCAAGTCCATCCCCTCGGCAGCGCAGGGCTTTCCCTCTCCATCCTTCCCAGTGAGAAAAGGAGGCGAGTATCTTTCCCTCATTAGCACCGCCAAGTTTTGAAAGAAAACAAAAACCTTTGGTTCCCGTGCAAAGTTCGTAGTTAAGAAAAAGGTCAGCAAGTTATTGTGTTTTGTCGTAAAGTGGTAAGGGGGATAGAAGAAACAGGAAATGTTTGTCGAATAGTTTGATTGAACCACAACATCCACACATCCGTCAATGCTTTTTCTGCTCTCCCATTCCAGGACCTTGTGTCAAATTCACTTGTTTGAATTTTTTTGGTATCCTCTTTTTTGATTTCTTTACCAGTCAATCTCTTCGTGAGCTTGAGCGCTAGCACCCTCCTGGGCCTCAGTACCCTACCACTGAGACTCCTTGGGGGCCTCAGCAGAAGCAGCCCACTCGGTGTTGGCGGGGGCAGCACCCCACTCCTCACCGGCAGCGCCGTCCCAGCCAGGAGCGGCAGCAGTGCCAGAGGCACCGGCGAAGCCAGCGGCGGGGGTCTCCCAGTCGGCACCAGCAGAGTTCTGGAAGCCAGACTCGATGGCGGCAGGGCCCTCCTCGTCAACGCCGGGGAGCTTCTCCTCCTCAACCTTGTCCTCGGCCTCAGCCTCGGGGTCACGGTCTGTAAATAGTCAGTGTGTGTTGGTAGGTTAGCTAGGATCCACAACGTACAGAAGTAAAGATCGACCATGACGTCCCAGGGGGTCTCGCGGTTGTAGATAGTACCACGGAGGCGGAGGACCTCACGGGCGAGCATCCACCAGACGGCACCGATGGCGTGGCGACCCTTGTTGTTGGTGGGGATGGCAACATCGACGTACTCGGTGGGAGAGTCAGTGTCGGCGAGGGCAATGACGGGGATGTTGACGTAAGAAGCCTCCTTGATGGCCTGGGCGTCGGTTCGGGGATCGGTGACGATGATCAGACGGGGCTCCTTGAAAGATCGGGTGATGTAGTTGGTGAAAGAACCGGGGGTGAAGCGACCAGCAATGGCGGTAGCACCAGTGTGGGCGGCGAACTTGAGGACGGCACGCTGACCGTAGGGACGGGCAGAGATGACACAGATGTCAGCAGGGTTGTCGATGGCAGCGATGATACGGGCGGCCAGGACAATCTTCTCCCTGAGTTCGTTGTTAGTAAATATGCACACAAAAATATTGTGGTCTGGGTTCAAGTGTCTCTGCCCCTCCTCCGAATAGCTTCACATTTTCAAATTTGAAGATGCGCTTTCAGAAATTCCCCTCCCGACAAATTGAAGCCCAGATATTCCACCAAAAATAACCATTTCAAACATACCAGGTCTTGCCGACGTTGATGACGTTGACACCATCGGCACGGGTCTTCCAGAGGTAGTTCTCCATGTGAACCTGGAGGTTCTTGGAGCCGAGGTGGCACTGAGCGGCCAGCAGGGTCTCGATGTCCTGGCTGGTGGCGTTCATGACGGAGGGCAGGTTAGAGGGAGCCATCTTGACGGATTTGTTCTCTTGTCTGAATTGACGAAGGGATGGCTTGGGAGAAGGTGACGGCGAAGAGGATTGTGGTGTTGCGTACAAAGAGTCGCAAAACGGAAAGTTCGCGACGGAATTTTGAGACTCCAGATTGTGTGTGGTGGGAAGCCCTGATTCTCAATACGCTTGTCTGTTTATGGATTAGTGCAGCGATAAGAGGCAGAGGTTGTTATCCGCACGTGACTCAGAAGCTAGACCCTTTCGGGACTCAGCTCGTGCCTGGCACGGTATCGGCGGCCGGGTCATGGAAAATTTGGGGCGGGCATTGGACGACAATCCATCAGTCTCTGGTGTTGAAGCAGAAACAGATTGATGCTTTAATCATGCCCCCCAGAATAACGGCGCTGCCGAGCCTAGGCTCATTGAATCGTATGTTTTTGATATACCTGTGATTTTTCTTAATGCTAATCAATTGCTTATTCAGTCTGCCTCCGACCCGCATCGAAGCCCGCAACTCCCAGCTTGCTGCCCCTCGTCCAGACGGCCAACCTCTCCCAGCGCGAGAAGAAGCGCAAGGCGAAGCAAGACCCTTATAGATGGGCTCAAGCACAGCAACGAAAGGCTGCCAATGTGCAACGGCGTGAAGAGCTCTCCCGTGAGCGAGAGGAGGCCTGGGGTGATCCCATCATAGGCAAGAAGACTCCTTTCATCGAATCTCTCGAGACGGCTGGCCTGCAAGACGCTGGTTCCCAGACTTCTGCGGAGAATACTGGAATTCGAAACCATTTTCTTTCGGATGCCGAAGTCGAGGCAGCCACCACGCATGCCTATCAACTCACCAAGCCCACGATTGGCGCTGTCGAGTCGCAGATGGAACCTGATAGTAAGGAGGATAAGTTGAAGAAGCACGAAGAGAGCCACCAGAAGGCCATTGAAGCTTTGAAACGAATCACATCTCTCGAGAACGGCAGCTCAAAGGATCGATTCCACGCCAACGTGCAGCGCATTATCAACGAATTTGGCCGTCACAGAACCGACTCAATTTTTGTGACCAAGTCGCCCGCAACTGTCGGCAAGGAGGAAATGCCTGGACGCTGTGGTCCTGATACTGGCAGCTCTGAGGTCCAAATTGGTATCTTGACAGCCAAGATCCATAACCTCTCACAAGCTTTGCAGATCAACCGAGGTTATAAGGACAAGCACAACAAGCGTAACCTAAGATTACTGTTGCATCGCCGACAGAAGCTTATGAAGTACATGAATCGTAAGGAGAGAGGAAGTGAGCGATGGACTCACATGGTTGAGACGCTAGGTCTTACACCCGCAACCTGGAAGGACCAGATCTCATTGTAAGAGGAGGCGGGAGCTGCTTTTGTAGAATAACTTGTTTCTCTTTATGTACAATACAAGCCACCTGAAAGATGGGCGACGATGCCGCCTTTTGCATCTACCTATCTTGCCCTTGCGCCAGTGTGGAAACTATTCCGTGACATTACAAGCTCACATTTGCTACTATACTACACAAAACCCTGCTGAAAACGAAAGCTGGAGGTACTAAACTCAAATCAAAAGACGCTGATGTAATTGCCGATGCGCTCCTTCTGGTTCTGAGCTATGCATTCAGCAATCCAAGTAATGTTGCGGATTTCCTGTTTATAGGTCAGTTTTGATGCGAAACACTGGGGCAGAAAGGGTGACTAACCTGCTCTCGCAACTTGACCCACGCGTAGACAATGCCGTGCGTGAATTGTCTAGTGAAGGCGTTCTTGGAAATCTCCATCTCCTTCTGGTAAAACATATCTTCCAATGTCTTGGTCTCACCAGCACCACCGCCCATGTTACCAGGTCCGGATGGGCCGCCACCAACATTGATGGCATCGAAGAAAGACTTGTAGTCATGAACACCGTCGACCGCCAGACGAACGCCTTCAGGGTCATCGGCCCGAGAAAGCATGAGAGTTCCCTCGGGGTACAGCTTTCCAAAGCTGGGGTAGAGCTTGTTACGGTCCTGCTTGGACAGATCTGTGCCGAAAGAGTTAAGTGTGATGTTGATGGCCCGGCGGTCAGCCTCAAACTCAAGAATCTCAGACATAACCTCAGCAGTGGGGGTACCAGCCATCTCGGGGTGAGTGTTGACAAAGTTGTAAAAGTCCTCAAGGTAGTTCTTGTAGAGCGTGTTTCGAACGATCTCAATGTTCAACTCGTCGAGGTCCTGGTGGCTCAGGCTGCCCTTGAAGTATTGGGCGAGAGGGGTCTCGATGAGTACACTGTTGTAAAGCTCCTCGATGTTGGTGGCAACGCAAAGTACAGGCATAGTTTCAAACCAGCCCAGAGGGTGGCATCGCTCAAGGAGCTCACGGGTATCGCGCTCGTGAAGGGTGCCTGTGATGAGAAGGGCAACATTGTCGATCATGTAGCCGTAGGTGACGTAGTCCATAAATGTAGCAAGAGAGCCAACAGCCTGGGCGCGAACATATCGGAATTCTGAGATGAGCTTGTCGGTTGTCTTGGCCGCAAGAGCTGAGGTCGAGGGGTTAGGCGGTAGAGAAGCGAGGAAGTCGCCGTAGGAAGGACCAAGTTGAAGCTTGAGATCTAGGCATGGTTAGCATGTAAGAAGTTAACGATCAAGTCATGTCGCGTACCATCAATGGTCTCGCACTGGGTCAGGTTGTTGTAGGCCGCGCCAGTAAGAAGGCTGTTGCGGTAGCCTCGGACGATGCCCTCGACGTAGCTGTTCACTGGGGTTAGTCTCCATAACTAACTCGCATGAAGCTTCCATCTCCAATCCAAGCTAAGACGCACCCGTTGTTGACGTTGTAGAGAAGGCCCTCCATTTTGTATTATGGTCCGTTCTGTTCCGTTCGGCCTTGTTGTGTTGTATTCGAGGTCTTGAGAAATGAATGCAAGTCTTGGTGGCCGAGGCGATGAATTAGGTCTATCGTCAAACAAAGTTGGTCGCCTAGCATTCCCAAGCCTGCAACGCAAGCTGGACGTCGCGAACGCCCAGGCGGCCCACACGTGAGTGGCCAGGAGTCTGTTGTGGCTGGGGTACGTATTGCTTCGTGCAGAAACCGGACTTTCCTTCCACCGGTAGCCGAAGAAACTGCATCACACTTTCTGCGCCGGGATCAAAGACCAAAAAAATTGAGTGGAGCCTTCCCAAGCTTCATCTGAAATTTTTCCATCGCCAGTCCACCCTCGATCTTTCCTTTCGCAGCCGCGCTCAACGAACCGGACTGTGCCTCGCGAGGAAGCCACGACGCCAACCGATTAAAGCGAGACCACCAGGAAGGAAACAACTAATTCACAATGTCGCTCTTTGTGCTTGCCGAGACGCCGGCAGGGTAAGTCGCGACCCTCGACAGCCTCAACCTCGATTTATCATTGCGAGGAAGTTGCAGGTCAAACAAGGCATTGGCTAACGATTAACAGCTATGGCCTGTTCAAGGCTAATGATAAGAAGATGCTCAAGAACGAGGAACTCGCTGCTGAGCTTGGCCGACCCGAGAAGGTCGTCGAGATGTAAGTTTTGAACATTTTTCATTCGCGAAAACTTTAGCCATTGAGTATCCGACAATGTCTTTTCCAGACATTGGACGGTCGCAAACGTGGTACGACGCCAAAATCACATTAACTAACATCGTCCTTCCTTACAGGCTCAAGCTGAAGAAGTTTGTCAAGTTCGACAGTGCCGCCACCGCTCTCGAAGAGGCTGCCTCGCTCAAGGAGGGCAAGGTCCCTGAGCTTCTCACCCAACTCCTCGACGACCTCAAGTCCGAGAAGAAGGCTTCGCTCGCCGTTGCCGACATGAAGCTGGGCACGTCTATCTCCAACTTGCCTGACCTCAACTTGCAAGCGATTTCGGGAAACACCGTTTCAGATCTCTTCCGTGGTATTCGAGGCCAGTTGCCCAACCTCATCCCCGGTCTTCTTGAAGAGAACTTTGACCGCATGGCTCTGGGTCTTTCTCACTCCATGTCGCGTCACAAGCTCAAGTTCTCTGCCGACAAGGTCGACTCCATGATCATCCAGGCTATCAAGCTTCTTGACGACCTCGACAAGGAGCTCAACGTCTACGCTATGCGAACCAAGGAGTGGTACGGATGGCATTTCCCCGAGATGGCTAAGATTCTCAACGATAACTTGGCCTACGCTCGCGTCATTCTCGCTGTTGGCATGCGCACCAACATTGCCGACTCTGACCTCTCTGAGATCCTTCCCGAGGAGGTTGAGGTCTCCATCAAGGCTGCCGCCGAGATCAGCATGGGTACCGAGATTACCGATGAGGATCTTGAGAACATTAAGCTCCTGGCTGACCAGGTCATCACCTACTCTAACTACCGAACCGAGCTGTCTTCTTACCTCGAGAGCCGCATGCGCGCTATCGCCCCTAACCTGACTGCTCTCGTCGGTTACCTCGTTGGTGCCCGTCTTATTGCCCACGCTGGATCCCTCATCAGCCTGGCCAAGGCCCCTGGTTCCACCATCCAGATTCTCGGTGCCGAGAAGGCTCTTTTCCGTGCTCTCAAGACCAAGCACGACACACCCAAGTACGGTCTCATCTACCACTCTTCACTCATCGGTCAGGCTACTGGCCGAAACAAGGGCAAGATCGCCCGTATGCTGTCTGCTAAGGCCGCTCTCGGTCTCCGTGTCGATGCTCTCGGCGATGCCGAAGATGATGAGGACGAGGAGGAGCGCGCCATCCTCGGTCTCAGCAACCGTATCAAGCTCGAGAACCACCTCCGCAAGCTCGAGGGCAAGCCTCTCCTGCCCAAGGGTGCCAACGTTACCCCCTCTGGTGAGATCGTTGGTGCTGGTCAGTTCACTGTCAAGGAGACCCGCCGATACAACGGTGACGCTGATGGTGTTGCCGACGACGAGGAGGCCAACGGAACCACCCCCGCCAAGAAGCTCAAGAAGGCCAAGAAGCTCATCGAGGAGGTTGATGAGGAGATGAAGGATGCCGACGATGACGAGAGCGACGATGCTGCCACTCCCGCCAAGCCCAAGAAGCTTTCCGAGGCCGACTACGAGCGTCTTGCTGAGGAGGCCGGTATCTCTGTCAAGAAGTTCAAGCGCAAGTACGAGCGAGGTGATGTCGAGCTGAACGCTGATGGCACACCCAAGGTTGTCAGCAAGAAGGAACTCAAGAAGCTGCGCAAGGCTGCTGAGGCCGCAGAGAAGGCTACACCTACCAAGTCTCAACCTGCCGAGGAGACCGATGGCAAGAAGAAGCGCAAGCACAACGACTCAGAGGATGAGGCCGAGCCCAAGAAGGAGAAGAAGCAGAAGAAGAAGAAGCGTCACTCCGAGGCTTAGATGGCCCCGAGTACCTTGTCACGGCGCAAGTCGTGGCGATGCTGAATCGGACACAATTGTAGGACTACGAGATTAATCATTCTCATCCTACCTGCTTTACTCGTACTCGTCTTAACACTGAAGACGAACCACCAACACAAAACATCACAATAAAAGTCAACAAACGATTGGATGGTTCCCGATGTGTAGATATATGATACCTGAGAGACTCCTGGAATGGCAGCTTCTGCCCGCACCTTGTTTCCTGGCTGGCTGGCGTTTGGGCGGAGGGCATATTGGCGTGATTTGGTTTTACTCATTTTTCGTATTCTCTACTTGACCCTCTGTTCACGTTCCCTGGGGGTGGTGCGCGCTGATTTTAGGAGGAGGATCAGGTACTGAGTTATGTATCTTTTGGGAGAGTGAACAGAGGGGAACTAGAAGAAAAAGAATTTGTCAAGTTAAAAAAGTTAATCCTGAAGTTTGGCCTTGCTCTTTTAACATTCTGTGACTGCTAAATTGAGCCGAACCTAGCGACGAGTTGAGCCAGCAGAAATAAATGATGTGACTTGATCTGGATTTTCACAGTTGAATGCTTTTGCTCCCCATACTCTAGAGAGGACCATATTCTTCTTAGGATATCAGAAACTTTGGATGCTAGAAGCATAAGGGACAAAATTAGGCAGTTAGTTTATGGTATATAGACACGACTCATAGGCTTTTTATTTTGATACCATCAAGCTTAGGTCCTGCCGCAACAGATTTTGCGTTTGGAGAACAATTTCCAGGTTAGGTACATCCAATCCGATACATTGTGTACATAGCACTTTTAGCCATCACATCAAAAAAGTTTAATAAAAAAACATTGATTCATAGCGATTGGGTATTATAGCCATCCATCGTCATCATCCAGAGTTCCAGTCCTCATTAAGCGCTCATCAGAGCAAACCAAGGGTATCCTTCACAGCGCAAGAAGCATAAAACTACCACCTCACTCCACCACCACTTTCTCCAAAAAGAAGAGAAAAATAGAATACATACACTCAAGTTACAAAACAGCAAAGAAGTGGTAGCGGTAGTTGTCGAGATGGGTATCAGAGAGTAGCGTTGGGCAAAAGCAAAAACGTGTCAGGCCGATGACCTGGGTTGGAAGATTGAAGCCGGGATACAGCGCTGATGAAGACGATAATATAGCAGTCGAAGTGATCCTTCAGAGATCAAGTAGACCAGGCTAAATCCCGAAACGGGAAACCCTCAAGCGTTAGCCGACCATCACCTCAATATTGAAGCACGAAGGGAGAGCATCTGGATCTAAATGTTCTCCACAACGCGGGCGTTCATGGCCTGTTGGAAACCTGGGTCCTGACCTCCAAAGTCTTGCTGTTCGCCAAAGGCATTACCACTGGACTCGCCAGTTTGGTTAGTCATGGCGGCATTGAGGGCATTGCCCATGGTCTGGTTGGCACCAGGCAAGAAGATGACCTTGCTGTTGGCAGACTTGGCCATCGCCTGCATAGCCTCGAGGTATCGAATCTGCATGGCAGGAGCCGAGCTCAAGATGTCGGCAGCCTGTCGCATAAGTTTGGCGGATTCAACCTGAAAATCGGTTAGCAATGTGTGATAGATTAAGTTTGATGTGAATGTTTACCTCGGCCTTGGCGGCGATAATCTTGCTCTCACCGATACGCTTGCTCTGAGCAGCCATGGAGAGCGACTCTTGCAATTCCTGGCTGAAAACGATGTCCTTGATGAGCATGCTCTCAACCTGGACACCCCATCCGGCAGCCACATCCTCGATAATTTCTCCAATGGACTGAGCAATCTCCTCACGGCGCTCAATAACATCCTGCAGAACGCGAGCACCGACAACATGACGGAGAGTAGTCTGAGTACGCTCCATAAGAGCTTGCTTGACGTTGTTAATACCGAAAGCAGCCTTGTGAGGAGAGACAATATGGTAGTAGATGACAGAGGTCAAGCGAAGAGTAACGTTGTCCTTGGTCATGCAGATCTGCTCTGGAACTTCGGTGGTCTGAATCTTGACATCGATCTGAAGAAGTCTCTCGCTGAGGGGGTTGATCTTGACCAGACCGGGGTCAACAGCCTTGTAGAACTTTCCGAACTTGGTGACAAGACCAACGTTTCCCTGGTGGACTTCCTTGTAAGGGTTGGGACAAATGATGCAGCAGGGAATAGCGCCCATGGTTCCGACGATACCTCCGAGAATGTTCACTGCATTTGTAAGTTGCTGGCTCCATGACAATAATTCGCATGGTACTTACTCATGCTTCCATACCAGTCGTTGGGTCCGGCCTCTTGTTCAACAACGGTCGCATACTTGCGCTGGAGATCTTCCTTCTTGGGAGGTTCGACAGACATCTTGTTCTGTGAGACGAAGCCTCCGTTGCCGTCGGGCGCATGCTCGGGAGCATATGCAGGGGCGGGAGCCTTGGTGTTGGCGGACGAGCTTCCGCCATTGATCATGCCCTCAGTGGACGACATTTTGAATTATGTTTGTTGTGTTTAGTCGAGAAGTATTAAGAAATTTACGTGATATGAAAAGATCAATCAATGTTTTGATGATGGCTTGGTATGTGTATCAGAGACAAAAGTGTTTCGAGATTTGGGGCGGGGGGAAGGGTGATATTTAATCTTGTTGGGCCATCCATCCTTCGTTTCTATTGAATTGAAACTGAATTGGTTCTTACAAACGCCAAGGGCGTGAGGTGACGTCTCTAGTCACCTTGTTGGTAGTAACATCCGACACAACACAACCTACCCAAGCTTCCTTCCCTTGTTGCTCAGCACAGCACAGCACAGGTGACACAGTTGATATGGGGAAAGAGTGATCTGCTCCCCCAACTGTGGATCCAATATGGTATGCTAGTCCTTGGCGACAGTTATTTATTGGTTAAGAAGATCAGGGACTTGCGGGGCACAAGGCTTGGTCTTGCCCGCTAGGTAATCTGCAAGAGAAAGTGGTTTTGTTATTAAACTTCCAATCCACGGAAATACGGCCAATACGGCATGAATTATCAGATCAGCGACTTGTCCAACACGTACTCACACCCTTGATTGAGACCCATATCGATCACTACAATTATGCAGATAAATCGATCTTGTTAAACATCAACAAGATCATACCTATGTAAATACCACCGCTTAGCTCGAGTCCATGATATGGCCAAGCCTTTTGGTCGCTCGGATTGTCGCAAACCCGGTAACGATGCGCGTTGGCCAAGCAGTGTAGGCTTTGAATTATCGCACTCTAGCGGCTTCGACACTGATGGCGATACTTCAGCTATATTCTGCCTCGTAAGTGCCTCTTAATTTCCTCCCGTATTACCGCTGGCGCTGTCAAAAGCTTCGCAGGGATGGTGTACTAGGTCAGGACCTAGAGGCAAATAGTCTGTCACTGCATTTCAACTCAGCCTCTTTGGCGGTAACGGCGTCGGAAGGGTCACGATACTTTGGCTAGCAGCTGTCTTCCTCGCCCGATTGCAGTTGGTCCATGACCCTTGGATTTCTTGCTCACGGAGACTCGGCAGAGCTACTGCTCGATCTTGACCAATCAGGACTCGAGCGCATTGTATTGTACTGTACAGGCAGACCTTCAGCGTCATGGTTGTGGTGGAAGACGTGTTATGTCATTGGTTAGAGGACGTGTGACCTGTTGGAGTGCCTGAGTGCACCGCCTCTGTCAATTCACAATTGTCCACTTGTCATTGTTTGTCATGTCTCTCGACTTGGCTAGCATGGCTAGGTACCGTGTATACTGTATGCCGGGGATAATGATATGACGGATGGTAAGCCATGCATGGGCTCTATCTGAATCTGGAAATGGCCGGCAGCTGGCTGCCGAGTGAGGATGTTGTTGGGACGGACAGAGTTCTAGAATGCTTCTCAACCCTGTTACAGTATCACGTTTTGGGCATTGAACAATGCCTCGATCCGTCTTGCCACTTGGGAAGGCAAATTCAGTCAGCCATTGGTTGATCAGATGTTGGGTCGTTAGGTCATCCTGGAAAGAAGTAACTGAGCCTCAAAGCTGAAGCTTTCTACTCCACAAGGCAGACCTCAGGGCATCGGAAAAGCTGCCTAGAAACATAAGAGACGAAATTAGTCAGTCAGTTTATGTCACTCAGACCAGGAACTTCCTGGTTTATTTGATTTTATATTCTAAGCTTTAGGGGCGAATTTTTATGTTGCTCACTGGGCAGAACACAGAGCGCTTATCTCAAGGTACCTATCAAAAAGACGACAACCAACAACTTAACGAGATCATTGCAGCTCAGCCTTCTTTACACAGCCTGGAAATTCAAATGCTTGGTAGAGCCCCAGGGCCGAGACCTTCGGCCCTGTGCATATCTGGTTAATCACGTTTCCCAAATCTCAGGGCAAGCGATCGCCGTGGTACTGCAGCAGTTACGAAATTGCCATCCAAGTTCTCCAGATCAAACAGCTGCAAGGGTTTTACAGGTCCACTTCAACTTTTCCAGAAGACTGCCAAATCCGCTATTAACGACGATCGCATCCTTCCATGAACACAGCCACCGAGAAGGATTGGGAAGTTTCCACTGATACATCTCATGTAAGAATTTTAGGATTGTCAACAAAGGCATTATTATGAAACTGAAAGGGCAGGGTTTAAGTTTTCACAGCCCAACAATTCATTCTGCTTTTAGGAATGGCCGCTGCATGGCTAAGCGACATCGGCGCCAAAGCTGAGAGGTGCAGGGTAACCATCATGAGCATGATTCTATTTTGATAATTGGATACAGCCAACAAACACCTTTGCTAAGGGGATAAGATATTGTAAATGTCGGTCTGACAGCAGTCTGTTCCAGCAAGGCACAGTACATCACGGGTGCCCAAGCCCAGCGTCTAATTTGGTCAAATATGGTTTGTCTCACATTCCAGGCGCAAGCAACCAACGGCAACAAATATTCGAGCCAACATGTTTAACACACAGACTCTGACAAACCCACTTGAGCGTCTACACCATTGCGATATACGACACTAATTTTAAAGATAAACAACATGGAATTTCTTTCTGCTTACAACGCTTGCAAAAACGAATGTCAAGGGTACAGGAGCCCTGTTAGAGAACCTCTCTTCAACAGCAACTAAAGCATCCCCTGTGGCTTAGTTGGCTAAAGCGTCCGACTGTTATTAAATAGACAATCGGGAGATCGGAAGTTCGAGCCTTCCCGGGGGAGTTACTTTTGCTGTTTTTATCTTTTGCTGGTTTGAGTTTTGCATTCGACTTTTTTGCCTCTACGCAAATGTTTCTTAGTTATTGGTTCTCAACAGTAGCTCGATTTGCTGTATAGAGGAGTGAAAGGGAACGATAGACTTTACTCCTAGTTGTGATTCAGTTCATTCTCGACGTGTCTATGGAGCAACCACAGGTACAAGCTATAGTTATGACACAAACCATGTAACTTCTCTGACGAATACATTTGCTTTAGTAGTTTGAGACATAGTAGAATAGTTTTCGATTTCATCAAATCATTCAGCCCACACTCATTTTATCACCTCAATTGCAGCAACTCCTTTCAGCCGTTGGTTCAATGTTCATGGCACCAACCTCAACTCGACTCCAGTTGTTCTATTGAACCACACAGCCCTCACGAGGTTGTTCAATCTGTCTGAACAACTCACGGAATCGAATTGTCTAACAACAATCACCAGCATGTCTTCCCAAGTATCGTGAAAAATCACGCACGGCAACATAGACTCCAACTCGGAAGCGGCCATCATCAAATCAACTCATCCCCTGTGGCTTAGTTGGCTAAAGCGTCCGACTGTTACTTGCAGACAATCGGGAGATCGGAAGTTCGAGCCTTCCCGGGGGAGAGATCTTCTCTCCGAGACATCCTTTTTGATGTTGTGGATATTTTTTATGCTGGGTTTGAACCACGCCCCACTAGGGCTCGTTCAGTGGGCTGGGATCATGAAACCGGTTGAGGGACATCGAGTGAACAAAGCTGGTTCCAATTGGTGAGGGAAAGAGTGAGTTGAGGTGGATAGCGATGTTAGGAGGATTTGAGATGCTATGGATCTTAGGACTTTGGGCTTGATATAGTTCTGGCGGAAAGCCGAACGGAGTATTGTCTCTTATACGACAACTCTGGGAGTAACCGATAAAGTGCATCTTATTAGATATTGCTTGAATATTTCTCATATCGTACACCTGCTATCTCGCCTTCATGCCTTGTTGACTCAATTGGCTTTCGGAGGCGACCTTCTCTTAACCCATAATCTGACCGATCTCCATGGCTGCGCTGAAGCCACACCCTTGACAATTGATGGCGAAGGCCATCTTTCACTTCCCGCGGGCTCGAGATCATAAAGTGAGATAAAGACCGAGACGTACATGAGGACCTTTCTCAACGTGAAGGCCGAATCGTCGCACATGGTCAACGTCCCATCTAAAAAAGCCTGTCAGTACTTGGTCTCTATATGGACAAAACGGACATACCTGATGCTTGGACTGTGTATGGATCAACCTTTTGTGTCTTGGCCCCCTTCTTATCCACGGTGTCTTGAAGATATCGTCCTACTTGCCAAACCTTGGAGTCGGTAAAGCATCTGGGATCAGAGTGATGGAGGTCGTTAATAACATGGGCAAATGTTCCCTTTTTGAGAACGAAACTGTCCTCCTTGTCCTTGAGCGTGACATCCTCCTTCAAGTACCTCGCAGACCATCCTCCGCCGTAGAGCCTTAATGTCTCGAGGTACACGCCTTCCAGTAAAGGACATTTCGTCAACAATCCTTCCAAGTCGAGCTTATTGATCTTGGGAGGAATCCAGACAGCGCCTCCGAAATCATTCTTGGGTTGCACAACTTCAACATATGGAACGATTTGTTCGCGGATTTGCGATAGAAGAACGGGATCCTGATACAATTCGAAAAGAGACCATGAGACGAGCGATGTAGTGTTGACAGTCGTGCTCCAGAGAAGAGCAACATCGAATGCAGCGCGAACATCAGAAGATAGGCCGTGCTTTCGATAGACCTCGGTTCTGGCTCGGACAAGGGGGCTGATTGTGTGAAAGTCTTGCCATTTCGTGCCAGGCTCTTCATCACTAAGGAACTTTTCCAACTCGTCGTGGAACTCTCGCATAAATGTGAGCAATCTTCCGAGAGCAATTCTAGCTCGCTGGGAGCTAGGGAAAGGGGCCCAGACAGGAACGCCCATGGCCAAAGAGTGGAAAGCATTGTTGAAAATCCAGAGATGAGGCCAGATATCAGGATAGATCTCGACAAAGTCTGTACCAAAGACAGAGATTGTGGCAGTTCTGGCGATGAAAGTCTTCATCAGCTCGAAGAAGTCGACAGCCATGATGTTCTCATCTCCCATGTCCTCCAAAAGCTCTGCATTGGCTAGTCTCTCCCAATCCATCTGGTCGGTAGAGTAGCTGTTGAAGGAGATCACATCGGCGGCGTTGTCGTCAAGGTCTCGAAGAGTCGCCTTGGATAGATCATCCAGATGGGAACCACTGAGATACTCTTTCGTAACCTGATGAACCTCAGCAGCAGCTTTGTCATAAGCTGCAAGATCCTTCTTGGAAAGACCAAAATTGGTCATCATGATGTGCCTCGCAACAAAATTCTTGTCAGCGACTGATTCCGGCTGCTCAAGTAGACGAGTAGCGAGAGAAGGACGAAACACAAAAGAGTGAATGCTCTGGAATAGTCGAACGGAGAATACACCCTGGCCATATCGATTTCTGAAGCGCGTCAAGGCGGAAGAAGGACTGAGAAAGATACGTGGAGCGTGGCCAAAGAGAGGAATCCAGAATGGTGCAAGAGGAGGTGTCTTTGCTCCATCTTTTCTGAGTGATGAAGGACTGCCCGTGAAGAGTCTCGTTGTGATGAAGAGGACTATCGTTGTGATGAGAATGGCCTGTAGGGGATAGCGCTGGGCGTGGGGAATGAGATTCTCATTGAGGTAAGCCCGGAGAGCCTCGAGGCTGTCCATTATGGGCGATAGGGACGAAGAGATGCCAGATAACCGTAAAATGATTTATGTTGGAAATGAAAAGGTAAAGTAGGGAGTGAAGGTGAGGTAATCTGTCAATTTTATTGCTGAAGATCCATGAAGTGCAGAGCTCGAGCTTGTATGGACCAGACCCGCCCTATGCTGACTGGCGTTGCGTTGTGTCTCCTTGCTCAGCCGTAGGTTATAGGGCTGTGCACTGTAGTCAGAGTGTTATAGTGGTTTGTGCAGCTCTGCGTACTTGGAGGCCACTGGTTTCGCAATGTTTTTGTAATGGAAGGATATGAATATGGTGATTGGCCTATTACATGTTTTTAATTGGGTGCCGATTCTACACCAGATTCATTATATACCCATGGATGCTTTGATCCAGCAATATGATGAACGGGTAATCGATCATTCTATCTCTCTGAAATGGGTATCTATATAGTTCAAATGTGTTCTCTTTCTAGTACATACGACCAAAGGTAGTGGAAAATACGGGATCCCGTCCGCTCTCCCATAGTCAAGCCACTAACCGGCGGATTAGTAGTTGGGTCGGTGACGACCAGCGAATCCCCGCTGTTGTATGTTTTTTGGTGTTGATACTTTTTTTTTTTTGCTACAACAGTGAATTGATGCCATTGAGCATTACTTACGGACTCTATAACTGCGTAAAACACACTGATACTTCCCTATGCATACCTAGAATTTAGATCTATTTATTGTATGAATGAAAATGATGATAGACTTTTAATAGTATGCACAATGGTATGAGACAAGTCCCCTGTACCGTCTCCTTCATATCCATATCCATGTTATTAGCAATGGCAGAACCTAACCAGTAACATTTGGGCTCAGCATTAGGTACTATACCTGAAGTCTTTGTTAGACCAAGCCTTCTCAATATCCTCAATCTTGACCAATGCAAGGTTGACATATCCAAGCAGCCCAAAACTCTGTAGGTTATAACTGTAGTAGTTGCCCTTAGAACTGAACTCTAAACGAGACAAACGTATGATGAAGGAAAAGCAGCGCGATGATGAGACATAAACCTGGTAGTGGTGTTACGATAAATTGATTCCTTGCAAACGACTTATATCTTGGATGCGGGTAGTTCGAGTGAGCTCTTGTATATCGTTTTTGTTTATTCCTTGTCTTATCGTTTTGTCTTGAATCCACAACACGCAGTGGGCTATACATTAGCAATCACAATAAATGAGGGCACCTCTTTTTATATAATATTCGTTGTGTTTCTCTAGGATATCGAAAAAGTTAGTTACTTATGAAAGCATCATTGAGTTAATTAACTGCATTCAACTGAATCTCCTCATACAAATGTCATCCATTTACATGGATCTTGACTCCGATCATCGGCTGCCTCAGGCCTCAATTGGTTGCATCATTTAGCTAGTATTGGCGACTTACATTATGTGAGCTTCATCATTACTGCTTATAAGCCCTTGGGTTGCCAAACACCTTTTTGGCCAACTACCTTCTTTCTACCGGTCTGCAGCCAGACATTCCCATCCCAAAGGGTAGGTCCCTGGCAGCTCCGGTACCTTGTTGTCCATCTTTCTCTGTCTATACCTCGCGCTATCGGCATCACCAAAAGTCTGGGCCTCCCCGCCATCCCACCAACCCAGATATCCCATGATGAGCTCGGGTTGAGCCCAAAACCCAACATGATCCCTCAATTGCTGCAGCGCTCATCGAGGGCATGTCCCCGGTACAATCCTGCGCTTTTACGACTATCTACGACCTCGCAGCGACCCGGTCTAACACAGACCTTTTGGACCTCTGCCCCGCGTCGCGAACAGCCTCGAACACCCACAGACTCGAAATCCACAACTGCGAAGCCATCGGCCGTGTTTCCCGCAAAGAAACAACCGACGAAACAAAATGATCCTCTTGCGACTGTCGAAAAGTCTGCGACGGAGCAGCGCAAGGCTGATTGGGCTATTATGAAGGAGATGACTCGCTATCTGTGGCCCAAAGACGATTGGGGTACCAAGCTCCGAGTCGGTCTCGCTGTTTCCCTGCTCATTGGTGCAAAGGTACTCAATGTCCAAGTTCCGTTCTACTTCAAGAGCATTGTCGATTCCATGAACATTGATGTTGCTGCTGTTGGAGGTACGGCGACGACGGTTGCTGGAGCTATGATCCTAGCATATGGCGCATCTCGAATTGGCGCAACGGTGTTCCAGGAACTGCGAAACGCAGTTTTCGCTTCTGTCGCCCAAAATGCTATCCGAAGAGTCGCTTGTAATGTCTTTGACCACCTGTTGCGTCTCGATCTCACTTTCCATCTTTCCAAGCAAACCGGTGGGTTGACAAGGGCTCTTGATCGTGGTACCAAGGGAATCAGCTTTATTCTATCCAGTATGGTCTTCCATATCATGCCAACTGCGCTTGAAATCAGCATGGTTTGCGGAATCCTCACCTACAACTACGGCGCCAAATTTGCAGCTCTTACCGTTTTGACAATGGTTAGCTACACGGCATTTACTATCTGGACCACTGCATGGCGAACAAAGTTCCGAAGACAAGCAAACGCAGCAGACAACAAGGCTTCTACTGTGGCTGTGGACTCACTCATCAACTACGAGGCTGTCAAATACTTCAACAACGAAAAGTTCGAGGTTGCGAGATACGACAAGGCTCTTCAGCAGTATGAGAAGAACTCCATCAAGGTTGCGACATCTCTGGCTTTTCTTAACAGTGGACAAAACATCATCTTCTCCTCGGCACTTACAGGTATGATGTACCTTGCTGCCAACGGTGTGGCTGAAGGTACTTTGACGGTTGGTGACTTGGTCATGGTCAACCAGCTTGTCTTCCAACTTTCAGTTCCTCTCAACTTCCTTGGATCCGTCTACCGTGAACTACGACAGTCTCTGCTAGATATGGAGACTCTATTTAACCTCCAAAAGGTCAACACCAACATTAAGGAGAAGGCCGATGCAAAGCCTTTGGTTCTCTCCAAGGGCGGCGAGATCAAGTTTGAGAACGTCAACTTTGCTTACCATCCTAACCGTCCTATTCTTCGTGATTTGTCCTTGACGATTCCCGCTGGAAAAAAGGTTGCTATTGTCGGCCCCAGTGGTTGTGGAAAGTCTACTCTGTTGCGTCTCTTGTTCCGATCTTATGATGTCCAGGGTGGCCGAGTCTTGATTGATGACCAAGATATTCGTGATGTCAACGTTGAATCCCTACGTCGCTCTATCGGTGTTGTTCCTCAGGATACTCCCCTGTTCAACGACACCGTCGAGCACAACATTCGATATGGTTCAATTAACGCTACTCATGACGAAGTCGTCGCTGTTGCTAAGCGTGCCCATGTTCACAACACCATCCAGTCATTCCCCGAAGGCTACGACACCAAGGTCGGTGAGCGAGGACTCATGATTTCTGGCGGAGAGAAGCAGCGCCTTGCCGTCAGCCGTCTCCTGCTCAAGGATCCTCCTCTGCTCTTCTTTGACGAGGCAACTAGTGCCCTGGACACCCACACCGAGCAAGCTCTCATGATGAACATCAACAGCATTCTTCGCGAAAAGGGACGAACAAGCGTCTTTGTCGCTCATCGTCTGCGTACAATCTTTGATTCAGATCTTATCATTGTCCTCAAGGAGGGACATGTGGCGGAAATGGGTACACACCGGGAGTTGATCGACCGCGATGGTGTCTACGCTGAGTTGTGGAGTGGTAAGTTGATACGCCCCGACTAAGATTTCTTATGCTAACTTTCTTTCAGCCCAGGAAACGATGTTTGGAGAAGATGGAAAGGAAAAGAGCGAGGAAGAGAATGATGAACAGAAGAAGGATTAAGGAAGGAGTTTTATTATGGATATAGAAGGGCGGCGTCTTTACTGGCCACTGATATGCTAGACATTGAAGAAACTTGAATATTTATCGTACAATATCTGTCCTTGGATCTGATGAACGTACGAAAGGGAAAGACTATATATCGGAATGAAGCAGAGCTGCCCTGTGGGGGAGACAAGAACAAGGATTTATGATCATACCACAGGACTACTCATTCATCAGATCATGGGCTGCAGTCAACCTTGCTATTGGCCGTGATGCAGTCAAACATCTCTGATATATTGGAGCGAGACGCCTTCTGGCTTGGATCGAACGTGCTTCTCGAGTGACCGGTCTTGGAAAGAAGCTCAACGATTGGCACTCACACTTTCAATTTGCAAATTGGCGCTTTGTTCGTCCCAATCGCGTACTAGGGTCCGGTTCAACCAGACGTTGGCGCACAGTGTTGCTATGGAGGTTTCTACTTGACGAGCTCAGGGTATGAAAGAAGAGATCATTTCCAAGAAGTGTAGGAAACCTTCAACCCATGAAATACATCGAAATAGAAATCATTCTGGGTACTGTCCAGACAAATCACCTGCCCCTACTTCCAGTAATCAGCTACCAGAGAAGGCTTTATATGGTCAATATGGCCAAGTGTACGGAGGTATTCGGGAGGAGTAGGAGGCCGCAACTGATCCGCTTCTTTGGCTGGGCGCCCAGAGTCCCGTTCGACCTTGACTGTGAGGTCTTTCTGCGGGAGAAGTCAGTTCCACTTCCGCACTCATGTGAATCGGGGCTCTTGAATCGACCTTGGGCTGGGCAGATGAAGGTTTGATGGTATGTCCCATGCGAAATGATCCTGGTAGAGGCCTGTGATATTAGCATGAAAAGAACTTCATGACAACCTGATAGCACAACCTACCAATAGAGCCATCTACAGCGACTCGGGTCTTGCTGTAAGTGCCCAGTGAGCCTGTAACTAGTTGTGGCAGCTCAAAGAAGCTTGGCGATTCTATACTACGCAATCTCCAGGCGATGTTAAGGAGGTCGATTGCCTCCGGGTTGGAGCTTCTGGTCGAGATATTGTTAACAAGGCACCTCTAATCCTTGTGCATATCTTTGCGTGGCTTGACTGCTAGGATAATGTTCTTGTGGTGATACTGATAGTTTCAGCTATATGTGTCTGATAAACACGGATTAGCATCATCTCTGTAGACCTGTAGATTAAACAAATTCGCCTTCTCTCTGCTTATGGGAGATCCCTTTGCTGTACGCTCCAACCTTGCTGGTAGCGTTCCGTATGTGTCGAGAAGATACCGAGGACTTGCCTTTTCTTTTCGTATCTGTCCTCCCTGTCAAAGTTCGAATTCCACCCGATAAGAAGGCTGTGTCTTCCAGGGACATCTTGCTCGGTACTAGTTTTCAAGAAACGACGAGTGTATTCGGTCTTTCTTCCAGTGCTCTTGTCGACTTTGCTTGCTTCTACTCTGCTGAGCTGTCGAGTCTGGGGCATCCTCGTAGGTTTCTGTGTACTGGTTAGCTTGGTATCTTGTTCTCTCTGCTCAAGACTACTTACTGAGAAGTAGCTGCTTTCATGAAGGCCACCCTAGTCAATCAATCACGGCATGTTGGATTTGTACCAACACCGCTTCGACGAGGTGGTCCTCTTCTGCGCTTGATGTTTTTGTGTCCCAGGTATGTCAACGACATCATTTTGAACACCAATAATAGTGGCAGCTGGCTACTTGGCACGAGTCAACACGAGGAGCGCGCAGATTCTGGTGATAATTATGCCGCGCCTGTAGCTTCGTATGTACAAACGGCGTCAACGCGCATCAGAGGAGCACTCGGCGCAGGCTTCAGACCCAGACCCTGGCCGCCAGACGCCATCGCTCTTCATCGCGCGAGATTGTCCCTGAAACAGAAAAGCGTATTGGAGATTTCCGAGCTACACCGATTGTGTGTAGACGAAGTTGTGCGAGAGTTCAAGCTGTCGTTGCCGCTGGAGAAGAATCAGGAGATATTTCGGCGTGATCCCGAGGTAGATAATATGGGGCCGTCGAGAAAAAGAGGAAGGTCAGATGAGAGTGAAAGGTGAAGCTGCTGTAGTATAGAGTTGGAAAAAAGCGGACGAGGTCCTGCGGTCGCTGTGAAATTAGACGTGGTCAGCTGGTACAGGTCAAGTCCAACAGAGATGTAGGAGAGTTTTACATTGCCTTAGCAAAACCACTTCTGATATATAGACCAAATTTGCGTTTTTAAAGGACAATACAATTTATCGAGTCCAGGGCGGATATAATCGATCGTTATAGTTGTTCCTCGTAGTCAAAAGCTCATCAGTTTTATTGTATTCTCTTTGTCTGTTTCGCTTCAGTGGTGGGTGAAAGGAACGTGAGACTGCCAAGATGGGTCTTTTCTCGGTGTTCCAGCAATTCAATGTTGTTCTCAAGAACCACGATCTTGAAAAGGCCGCAATGTTCACCTCTATTAGACTTATAGAATGTGATAATTCCTAAGTAATAGAGATACCCCCAATTCTTTGTCGAATGTGATTCATAAAGAGATAAATACATGGTGAATTGATCTTCGCTGAACTGTGCAATATACTATAGGGTAGCCTCAGCGGCAGGATATCATGTATAAGAACCTTACGTCTAACTTTGAAGAAACAAGTATCAATTAGCTCAAACTTGGTTTGGGACTGACATAAACGATTCCGAGTAATTCTGGGCGTCTAATTGATTGATTTACTCTAAAAGTAGACAAGATTTTAGTCACCGTTTAACTTACCCCATGTTCTTGTAATTCTGGCCCCACGTATAGAGAGAGTGCACTGTTACTGTCCTGTAGCCTGGGAAATGCCATGTAAGCAACTCACCGAAATCCCCCCAATTAAACATACAACATTGCACAATCTCTACGTTTCACAACATAAATTGTTTCATTCGTTACTATAATAATGAAGATACTTCTACATTCTCATTTCCCAGCGGGCCACACATACCCTATGCAAGCTGTGGCCCAATCTCTCATCCGTCGAGGCCATCAAGTAGTATGGCTCACCAGCGCCGACAACGAAGTCCGCGTCAGAGCAGTCGGAGCCACATTTGTTGCAACAGAGGCTATCGCCATAGTTGATGAGCCCCTCATGAAGAACAACGAGACTGGGATCCTCGACAAGATGTACAATCGTTTGGAGATTCGACTTATCGCCCAAGTGAGCGATTATCGTCGCATATTGCGGGGTGGCTTCAAACCGGATGTACTGTTGGTCGACGTGATGCCATACGGAGCGAGAGCCTTGTACGATTTGGGAGAGATTCCTGTATATGCGACCCTCGGGGTGATTCCGTTGTACATGTCGAGCTGGGGAGCTCCGCAGGCGGTGTCTGGTGAGAGTCCCTCGACGTCATTGTTCTGGTTGATCTGGAATTACCTGCATCATCTCATCAGTCAATGGATTCTCTTGCCATATCTTTTGAGACCGGTGATAAATGCGCAAAGACAAGTACTCGGACTGGAGAACTTACCTTTTGGTGAGCCCATCGAGTCCTTCACTTACAGCCCCTTTCTTCACATACAAGCGTCTTCTCCATCGCTGGAATTCAAGCTGCTTCCTAAGCCAGAAGAGCAGAAGAAGCACACAAGTTTCGTTGGACCGACGGTCACTCAGATACAGACCGACTATGTTCAACTGCCCCCTCAATGGGATGAAATTGTTGCTCACCCCCGTGTTGTCGGCATCACACAAGGAACACTGGCCATGGACCCGACATCGTTGATCATCCCAGCCATTGAGGCTCTCTCGAACGATCCTCAACTTCTTCTAGTGGTGGCAACGCCCCATGTAGAAGAGGTAACATCCAGAGTAGGAGAACTACCAAACGTACGATATGTCAAATGGATTCCATACCACCTTTTCCTACCACAACTCCGTCTTCTCATCACAAACGGCGGATATGGAAGTGTAACGCAAGCATTGTCCCATAAAGTACCCCTGATATGCGCAGGGCAATCAGAGGATAAGAAGGACACTTCGGCGCGTGTCCATTGGGCTGGGGCAGGCATCGATTTGAAGACAGACACTCCTTCGGCAGAGCAGGTTCGGGAAGCGGCGAGAAAGATACTTTGCGATAAAGGGTATGCCGAGAGAGCAGGGCGCTTGGGCGATGAACTCAACGAGCTCGGTGGTGCGGATAGAGCTTCTGAGCTTTTGGAGGATCTGGTAGAGTCTAGAGCGAGACAATAGGTTAACAAAGTGCTGGCTTGATAGATGATTGTATGACGGGATGCATATACCACCTTAGAGCTGAATGATTCCATTCAGATGATAAAATTGGACAGGATATAGCGTTACAGTGGCATCGCGCAGAAGACTTGAGCTCGATTCTTGCTAATAGCCTAGCTACATGTCTCGTTCCAAATCCGTACATAATAGATCAAGCCATAATAATCCATTGACAATAGTCTGGTAAAATTTGCGTCCCTGGGGCCGATACATAACAACGAGCAGGTTGGCCAGACATCGTTTAGGCTGCCTGCTAACAGAAAAGTGTTTGGCAACCATCGATCCCGATGGGCTGTGCTGTACATCCTTCATGTTATGGGAAATATCTACGATGCGATTAGTGATAGTACTGAGAGAAGTCATAGCTTGTGGTATACCGGAAAGATGTGAGGTTGCGTTCTGAAGATTGTACTTCAGACATGATACCTCCGTAAGTCCAAAAAAGCTAATGACATCTGGAAGGATCAGAACAGAGTCTTGGAATTTGTGTTGTTCAAAGAACAAGCTGTAGAAGATACATACCAGACGGGCATGTCTGTGTGCTCTGACACCACACTTGTCAAGTGATGATGACTGGGCCTAATGATTTCGATGAGGTCTTCTGAACGATTAATCTCAAAGTCCAGGATCACGAACTGAAGAGGCAGTGTGATTCAGAACTTACCGAAAGATCACAACGGAGTACTGCGAAGCTCGCAGCTAACAACGGGGGCCTTGGCATCGCGATAGCCACTAGGATCTCGGGCGAACATCTTAGAACTGAGGAAAGAGATGAAGCATTCTCGTAGGAGGGTTAGGATGGCGGGTTCTTGTATTCGGTCCGCACAACCAGACCTCGTGAATGACAGTGTTTTCGTGGCCTCGCCTCGGAACCCAACTTTGTCCGATTAAGCGCAAAACCCAGTAAAGGAAGAAAGCCTGCCAACCGGTGATCACAATGAAGTAGCGGCGATTACGGAGAAGGACGAGTGCCACCCTGAGAGTCATTGTGTCTTGACTGGAGGCGAGAGATCGAGAGCGAGGGTTATGACCGGAGGGTTGAAGAGACCTGGATAGCTCCGAAGAAGTGATATCAGAGTGAAGAAGAGAGATGCTGGTGGGCTAGGAAACGTTGGTAGCGTTAGAATGCACTGTTCGATGTTTGGAATGCGAACAAGGTGAAGAACTGACCAGGATGAGTATTCTGATGAGAACACTGAAGGAACAAATATGTTGGAAACAAGAATAACAAAGAACTCGAAGTGATATTGTATTTTGGCGTTGGGTTAAAAGAGTGGGAGGGTAAGAAGTCAGAAAATCAGAGAGTGTTGCGTGGGCCTGAGCAGCTGTCTACGCGTGCAGAAGCGGGAGAACTGACCCTCTGAAAAGCAAACGCCTGGCCGGACTGCGCTATTTGCAATGCCCAGCAAGAGGAAGCATTTTGGAATAAAGGAAAATAACTACGAAGAGAAAATAATGATGCGCAGAATGATTGTTACGAGTATATACGTATCCTACTACCTATGGACTTTTAGAGTAATCTGGTACAATGCTACTCGAGAATCACCACGTAGCCTCAAGACAGAAAACAATAATAAACACTGCTACTAGTAACGTGGAACAAGTCAGATACTGGAAAATCGTCAACAGTGTCTAGCAGCGATGTTATCAACGAGTGACATGGATGCCACCGAGAGACAGGGGGCTTCACTTCAGGGCAATGCGAGACGTGTCGGACCTAAACACCAAAATTCGGTATCGTGATACCTTGAGAGTAATCAAACATCGCGAGTGTTGGCTGCGTTGGACTGTTAGACTGTGCTACAGACGCTAGGGGGTGGGACAGGAATACCGAACATCCTCATTCACACAGGATGCGACGCTACAAGATCATCACAGAGTACATCATCTGAATAGAAGCAGGGCAATAGCAGAATAAAATTACGGTACTACTAGACTGGGCTCGTAACTGGAGATGTGCCGTCACATACGTTGGTCAAGAGCATGCACTGTTCTACCAAGATGTTCACAGAACACCCTACCACATTCAACCCACCAAGATGAATGGATATCTACAGATCACAAGCATCACAAAGCAAATTTCTTCTTCAAGTCCCAGCACAAGGCCAAGATCTCAATGAAAAAATGGAAGGTGAAACCAAAAATTGGGTTGCCGCTCTGCCATATAGGCAGGTCACACGAAGTCCATGGGAAAAGGGACAACATGCTTCGCAGTCCTTGGACTTTTTGATCTCCATGGACCACCGGTCGTTTGGCATGAAAAAGTATGAAAGAAAAGAAAGAAAAAAGGAAAAGAGGTGGTGGTGGGAGAAGAAAAGGGTTATATAGACGGACTGGCCAGGGCGGTGAAACTCCAGCTGATCTGCCGCTCTCTGCTCCCCTCCGCAGCTGGGCGATCCTCCACAGAGTAAGACTCTTGGTAAATGGGGCCGTGATATCCTGTAAGCCATGGATCGATCTACGGGTCTGTCAGCTGTCAGACCAGGGGGGAGTTGGTGGGGTGTGGGGG